>PDGT01000026.1:1015711-1040991 GCA_003671415.1 Megathymus violae
TAAAACAAATAGCAGTGGACCCAGTATCGAACCTTGTGGCACTCCTTTATTATTTAAAGACTTCTTAACTGAATGTAATTTTGACCCATCTTCCAAATTTACAACTACCATTTGTGTGCTGTTCCTGAAATAACTATCAAACCACTTAATTGTCTTAGTGCTGAGACCATAAAATGCCATCTTCGATAGTAATAATGTTACGTCTACAGTGTCAAAGGCACGCGTGAAATCAAGTAGCGCAAGAATGGTGCCTTCGTCGGCATCCTGAGCTGTTAATATATTATCCACAACATCGATCAGAGCTGTAGTTGTGCTCCGTTGCTTTCTAAAACCTGACTGTTTATTAGGTAATATGTTATTTAGCTCAAAGTAATGTGATAATTGCTTGAAGACGAGTTTTTCAATTATCTTCGACATACACGGCAATATGGTTATGGGCCTTAGGTCACTGACTTTATGAGGGTTTGTTTTTTTGGGGATAGGTTTTATCAATGCATGTTGCCACATATCCGGAAATGTACTAGTCTCAAATGATTTATTGATAATGTCTGTGACAATGTGTAAAGAGTGAGTTAATATCGGTTTTAGCATTTCCAAAGATATCCCATCACATCCTATAGCGTTCGAATGTAATGAGTTAACAATCTCTCTAACATCGGATTCAGTCACGTTCTTTAACTCAAATGTCCCATCCCAGCTTCTGTGGTATTCAAAATAAGTGAGATGTGAAAGGGAAACTTTTAAATTACCAGGTACATCCAAGAAATAATTATTAATTAAGTTTGGATCATCAAACTGTCCAGGTAGCAGTGACGCATCCTTATTTTTTATTACAATATTTTTCTTAATATGTTTCCAAAGAACCTTTGGCTGATGATAATTAGAATTTATATAATATTTGAAATATGCAATCTTTTCGTTTGTAATCGCAGAATTGACTATTTGTTTTAATTCTTTATAATATAATTTATGATATTCGGATTTACTTTTGCGAGCTCTTAGTTGTGCTTGATCACGCTTTCGCATAATTAACTGAATATTATACGTTATCCATGGATACTTATGGTCTTTAATATATATATGTTTTTGTGGAGCATGTTTATCATATATGCTTAAAATAACGCAATTATATGCTGCTACCATTGAATTTACATTCTGAAGTTCTCTTATTTGTGTCCAGTTTATGTTACGCGCATCATTCTCAAAAAGTTCCTGATCTATATCTAATAAGGGTCTATATGAAATCATCCTAGGCTTATTGAACTCCATTGGGAGATTAAGTTCACATATAACAATTTCATGACTACTCAAACTCGGTATATAATCAATGCTAATATTTAAAACAGACGCATCTGTGCACACAACATCCAGTAATGTTTCACTAAAATCCGTGAAATGTGTTGGCTCTGTTACGTACTGTTTCAGGTTACAGGTATTTAAGAACTCTGTAAGCATTCGTGCACAATTAGTTTTTTGTTTCATAAGATCTATATTGAAATCCCCCAATAAAATTGTGTGATCATGCCAGGGTAATGAGCTAAGCGTGTCATTTAATGCATCAAGAAATACTCTCAAATTTAACCATGGAGGTATATAAGCTGTACCGATCACTATAGATTTACCGTTTACATTTATACTTATCCACATTTGTTCTACCGAAGACATGACAGGATTAGGAATTATTCGCGCTTTAAGACCACGTTTAATAAAAAAACCAACTCCACCCCCACTTTTTCGTCTGGTCTCCTCTGCATTTCTCGGAATATGTTTTAAAATGTATCCTGGCACTCGCGGGGTGCGCCCATCTTCCTCCTCACGTATCCATGTCTCATTTATTGCCATAATTTCCACATTGTGTCGGTTCATAGCTATTAGGAACTCATCATGTCTAGTCCCAAGAGATCCCGAATTCAATAAACCAATTTTAATTTTGTTTACACCCATTTAAGAAGAGTTTTAAGGTAACAATATACAGTGGTAATTACGAGGCTGGGAAATATGTTTTTAAATCTATCATTTACTATAACAGCATGGAATCTGATTTTATTTATTAGTTTTTTGACATAAAGAACAAGTCTGTGATAAGTGTTCTGGTGCGTTATTTGAGCAATAACATAATTATATTTCAGCAATAATGAACCTAAATTATACACATGAAAAGTGGGCAATAACAAATAAATATATACTCTAATTACGTTAGGTTTTACATTATGGAATGTCATTATTTTCGTAGCTAAGTTGCAGCACAAATAGTTTCCATCAGCATTAAAACATTTATGACTATAATATTTAAAAACAGACATGTAGACATTCAACATACAGTATGTAATTAACAAAATCAGTCCAGTTATGGTTATAATCAACAAATCTTCTTCATTAAAACCCTTAATTATGTCACTACTGGGCCCGAGTCTTTTCTCACAATGAGAGACAGATTCCACCCTGGCCAGGCGAAGAAAAATGAACTTAATTACTAATAATAAAAAATATGGCACTGATAACTCGTGAATACAATTTGATTTCAGTCTTAGATAGTTATTAGTTATCGAGCATACTATAATACTACAATAGATATAAAATATATGAACCTTTCCTCGCGCGCCGCCTTCCGGACAATATTTATACGTCCAGCCAGCAGCGGAGCGCCGCGACGAGATGACCACGCAAGAAGATGGACGCGAGACGGAATTATCATTCTGTACCTTTCGTGCGCTCTAATTTGATGATGATAAATAATAATTAATTTTATTGGCCAAAGCTATTGTAAACGGGAGTATAAATATGAGAGAAGGTACTAATAAATCAACCAGACCAAACCAGACCACTCCAGTACTTGGTTAACAACAAACAGAAAATCGTTTCATTGAAATCCTCCACTAGACCATTTGGAGCTAGTTAGCGGGGCCGGCATCGCCACTCAACATCGGCAACCCGCTACACTATCCATTGCAAGTGCCCGAGAGTTATATCGACGTATTCTAAGAAAAGTTTGTCCTTTCTCGAATGTCTATACTATGCGCTTCCTTCTAAATTTTAAATAATGATGTAAGACGAGTCATACTTTAGAAACACCCAAATTAAATTAAAGAAAATGCAAAACTCGAAGCAAACAAAGAACCTTTTTCGTTACCGTGAATTTTGTCGTTTCATTTCGATCCTGCTACTCGATTGACGACTGTCAGACAGTGTCGGGAGTACGCTTTTTTCGATCTTTATTCGATCGTAGATCCGACCGATCCGACCTTTCGAGGTTAAATCAATCGAGTTGATTTCGACCATATGTCAATTTCGTACTCTTGAATGTCTACGCTAGCGCACGATCGAACGGTGGTTCAAATTGGAACTAAAAATCATTAGGATCGAATAAAGATCGAAAAAAGCGTACTCCCCACACTTTGTGACAGTCGTCAATTGAGTAGCAGGATCGAAATCAAACGTCAAAATTCACGGAAGCAAAAAAGTTCTTTATTTGCTTCGAGTTTTGCATTTTGTTTAATTTTATTTGAGTTTTTCTAATGTATGGCTCGCCTTACATCATTATTTAATGTTTTGGAGGTTGCACATCGTATAGACATTCGAGAAAGATCAAACATTCATAGAATGCGTCGATGTAACTCTCGGGCACTTGCAATGAATAGTGAAAAACTCCAGAGGAATTATCGTTTGTCCAAGAATAAAGTGAATATTTCAATATAATCCGCGACGTTGCAGAGTTAAATTCCGAAATAATGCGTCGTTATACTAAATAATAGTATAATAAATAATAAGTTTATCTGAAAAACATATAGAAAAGCATACACACCAACGTGTTTTTAAAATTTGACATCAAAAATGGTGTCAAAATAATATGATAGATTCATATCACAGATTAGATAATAGTAGTTGTCACGATACAGATTAGTTAAAGTGATTTTATTTATTTTTTTGAAACTAAAATATAGTTTATATTAATTTTTCTATCAAAATTCATATAAACAGATAGTAAATACAAGGTATTTTTAAAAGAAAGCTCTTAAATTTAGCATTTTTTCAATATTTATATGTGAAATATCCATGTACTTCTCGCACTTAACTGTGACGTCATTAACCGGATACACTTAACGACGCTGATAACGTTCAATCGTAAGTCTATCTTGATATTCGATTCAATTTGGTTCGGGAGTGCGAAATTTAGATCGAGTTCGAATCAGATTCGAGTTCGAATCAGGAACAAAAACAAAACCGAACGTTTTCGGGAGTAAGGCACCAGGTACTAGATTTTTGTTAATTTTATTACTTTCCATGTTAGAAATGAATTGCTTTTAAATGTATCTGTAGTACAAAGTTTATCGCTTTATTACTTACACAATAATGGAATTTTTTTGAAATCAAGCTGCATTTCAAGATCTTGAGATTACGTACTAATAAAATGATTTTCTTTTTGTTTCCCTAATGCTTTTCGTTGTCGCAGCTACTTACTTACAAAAAGCGAGCGTCTGAAATAACTTGAAGGGATAAAAGGCAAGGTCGATAAAAAAAGATTAATCGCGAGAAATATCATTAATCTTTAAATTTAGAGTAGAAAGAGAACTTTGTTAATTGTATACTCTACTTTATACTTGATATAAAGTATATTTATAAACTAGCCATATCCGCCGATTCCGCTGGAATATTATCTAATATATATATCAAATTGAAGTGTCTGTCTGTAATATCAAAATTATGACAAAAACCTTAAAGTGAGCCCTCAGTTTGCTATCACCCTCATGAAATCATGTGTTATAAAATGTCTCATTTAATTTACCTTTAAATTGCCTGTGATACAATTATAAAAACTATCAGTATTATATTATGTAATTATAGATATAGAAATCCTTATTAAAATTTGGTACAATAATATACAGGTAGGAAACTAATAGAAAACAAGTTTGTTTACGTATCTAAATCAATACTTCTTTATTTCAATTGCTTAATTCATTCACAATAAATAATTACACACTTGTTTCGAAGCAATTTGCAATCGTAAGCGATCTTAATGAACACGGGCGCTGTTGGAATCTAGCACTAAAATTTATATGCGTTTCTATTTAAGATTATATAACAATTATTATATTAGGCTTTTTAATTTGCTGTTCTTCAGGTCACCTACCTGTGTTTATCACTAACCCTTTTCATTTAAATGCACAAGATCAATGTGTTAAACAATCTTACGACATTAAAAGCCTCGCGAATATTAACCCTTTTACGAAATATTCGGTGCTAGTATTCAACTATCTTTGCACTAATTGATGAAGTACTTATCTAAAAACACACATAATTGTAAGATCTACTGTTTATTAACTTATATCAATATGCCTGTCTAAAAAGATAGTAGCTATGCATCTTGCTCTTTCATTCTATTTTTCATAAAAAAAAATATTGTTAGAAGTATATAGGCAGTAGTCTTTTACTACCTCTGTCTATCAAATCAAAAGTAAGTTTTTCAACAAATATTTATGATCCAGGTAATACTGCCACTTAACGCGTGTCTACTATTAGATCTATAAACAAAAAATACTTTAACTCCATTTAAACATGCCCGATTTAAAATATTTCATACAATGTTTTACAGTTTAAATTTCAAACTGTATAAATTAAGCGCCGTTGCTTGGAATGTTTTTTTATACAAATCGAGAATGGCATATTTATTACATAATTTCTATCAACATCTGGCAAAGTTTCGTGTAGAAATAATTTTCTGTAGAAACAGAAAGTAGTCGGCAGCAAAAGAAAACGTGTAGAAAAGTTGCTTATTCTTCTCATTGTCTGGTTTTTGTTAGCGACCCATTCATTCGACCGACATACGTAATGCATCAATTAGATAAGACGCTCGTTGGTTGAAGCTGACGTAAAACATAATCTGGATTTCAGCTTAATTTCATGAGACAGACAGAATTAATAATAGTAATGTATAGCACATTGCGTGAGATGGCATTTTATTTCCTCGTATTTTGTGACTGCCAGGCTACTATTTGTATTTATTATCTATTTATTAAAACCCATCCTATTATGAAAACCTTATTTCGCGTGTGTCTAATTGCCTATCGTTTATCACACTAATTTTTTCCTAATCTACTAGGCTTTTTTGCAATTTTAATTTAGTTATAGTAATTCGGAATTTATAGGTTAGCAATCCTTTTTGGATTAAAAAAAAATTGTCAGATGCGTTATACGACGTGTCTATTAGAAAAAAAATTAAGTCCTTATGTACGCACGTAACAAGTTATACTTTGTCGTAACAAAACAAAAATAACTCCAAAAATTCTATTGATTTGTAAGATTTACTAGCTAACCACAGAGTACATTTATATACAGACTACACAATCTCAGAATAATAATCGTAGAAACAAGACTACTATAATGACACAAAGATAGGAAAGTTATCAATTTTCTTTAAACGAGCCTAGCTGTTATGATTTCTAATTTTGTAGTATTATAGATTCCACCACACGGGGAGTAATAACTTTTATAAAAAACAGATGTCACTGTTTATAATATAACATGTTTGGTATAATGTCCTGCACATAGATGTCCCAAATATATAATACTTATAAATTAATGAAGGTAGTACCAAACATTATGTAATATTATGTATATATTTAAATAATACTAAAAATTTATAATAAAGGACAAATATATGCACTATAAACCACAAATTAAATATTTTTACGGTAGCTATATCAATTCTTAAAAGTATATAATCTCTGGTCTCTACCTACCAACAACTGATCAATTTTTCATATTATATTTCTGTATGGCTATGTTATCTTCGTGGTTTCGGTTTTACGATATAGTAACGGTGTGCGCACGCATCGTAAATTTTACTCTCATAATATTTTCAAAACGTGCCAAAAAAAGTATAACTTCAAAAAATATTATATCAGTTTATTTCGGTACGTCCATCGATTTTCGGACCTATTTACAAATCCAAGTTCATTATTTTATATACTACTGTATCTAACATTTGAATAGCACATAGCATAATTTGCAGAAAAATCTATACAAAAATCCATTTTTTTTAACATTTACCGGAAAATATCCTATTCGAAATTAGCTAGTTTCTTTTTTCATATAATCGAATTTATTTTCTTTTTTCATCTATTTTTATTTGATGCGCTCTCCTGAGTACTTATTTGTAGCACTTCAAAAGATCTAAATAAGATTTTGTAGACACATATATTTTATAATTCAAAGGTACTTTTTGATTAAATTGTGTCGTATTGAAATCCTACGAAATCAAACAAGTTTTCTAAATTTTTTACAATTTTATCTACCCATGTTTTTTCAGTTATTTAATTCCAATTTTTAAACTGCTTATTATGAATTTAAATAACAAATCTGATAATGTAAGGCAATATTTATTGAATATACTAATGGTTTCGTAATACATCATTTTGTAGGATATAACAAGAAAACCTACGATATTAACAAAATCTATTTGTGTAATATTATTTTATTTAGAAGGTAACAAAGTCAGAACGGAAACCGTATCAGATAATGTTTATAGACAGGATTATATGTCAAGACAATGTCATCTCCAGCTAATATAAGACTTTAAGATAAATCTTCGTAGTAAATCTCACATTAAGCTTTGAATCAGTCATTGCATATTAGGTTCACGTTAAATTTAGAAAAAAAAATCTCCCATAGAAATTATCATAATAATTTGTAATAATTATACTAAACTCTTAACTATATTATGTATGATATATTTATGTTATTATTATCTTTATTTTTGAAGTGAATGATAATTTTTTTCAGATATTTTTATTGATAGCCTCTAAGCAACCAAACGATAAATGATAACATCAGGGACATCATAAATGCTTTATCAACCAAGATCTTGCATCTTGGCATGCATCTCGCTTGCTATTGAATATCGCATCTGGAACACTTGTTTACATTTCACGGGTCATTTCAGAAAGAAGATGATAACTGAGCCAGGCTGGTAAAATCTTGACAGGATAATATTGTAGATTAAATATTCTGTAACAGACAGATGGGCTGCCTGAAGTTGACTGTTCACTGCCATTCACGGTCAATGGTCCTGCAGCCGAAACACGATAAAAATATTTCACGGCTAATTATACAGATAGGGGAACTAGCCAGGCAAGTAAAGATCCCTAGCATTATGCACGACTTTCGTTCGATTAAACTGAATGACACACAGTCCAACGACTTCTAGTAGACGCAATATGTATTTGGATTTCATTTTTAAATACTGATTTTTATTTCATTTACGATTACTGCAGTAATTTTTACTGGTTCACGCGACTCTGATTTTAAATATGCTGCAAGGGCTTTCCACTAAAAACAGTAGCCGTTCGTTTGATTCTAATACGGTAGAAGACTGCATGTTGCATTGATTATTTTATAAAACACATATTCTTTAGTTTCCTGTTTCAATAGATTTCTCTGATGGTCAGGAAATTATGCCACGAACAGTTTGCCTTGGACTCAATGATGAACAAAGCTGCTTATGGAATGTTACTTAATTTCTCTCTTACATATAAATGCGTTACATAAATATTACATGTAAATAAATTCACTTTATATAAAATCCTTCCAAAGCTGGGAAGGGACAAGGTGTTACACTGCAGTTTTTTTACGTGTCATTAATTTTACTCAGTATTTTGGGCGGTTATGTGATCGATCTATTCAATTGAAGATTCTTCGTATGAAGAAGTCTCTTTTAGATATTAGTTTTAGGTATTGAGTTAAAATATAATTTTTGTTTATACAATAAAAATTCATAGAAACTGGTGAAATTTAACGTTAAATTGCACAATTTTCAGCTATATTCTGAATTTAATAACTGATTCTTTGATTGATTCCTGACCAATGCTTGTGGACTGGCAGATTTCATACACTGTTTTAAACCGCAACAAAATGCAAGCAACAGTAAACGTTATCGTGTTGAGACAGACGGAAACATCCATTTTATATCTACTATGTAATGATACATGTATTCATTTTATTTATTTATTTATTTAAACTTTTGCACCATTCAAACTGTAAAGTTACAAGGCAGACTTAATGCTAAAAGCATTCTCTGCCAGTCAACCTTCGGAAAGTCAGAAAAAAAACAATCAATGGCGGTAAGTAGTAAGTTAATATTGACATAAATAATAACATTACATAATACGTATAATATGAATACTATAAAAATATATATTGTTACGAAGCTTCTCGAAGTCGGCAGGCTTACGAAGTTTTTAGAAGGGTGGCCGACCGTTACGGTGAGGCAAACAATAGAGGCAATAAAAGAGAAACCCAGGTAGTAATAAAAACTACCTGTGTCACTCCAGGCCAATCTGGCCCGTATGCCTCAAGCAAAAGGGGCGAGATTATCATAGATGAGGGCCGGAATGGAGTTGTTTACCTGACCCGCTATTGTTATGTCGATTTCCGGGAATTCCTGTTGTTGTTGTTTACTTCAACGAAGGGCGTGGAAGGATCTGGAAGCCCGGAAATCGATATAAACAGGGGGCAAGGTCGGCCACAAGGCATTAGGTCTCCGGATACGAAGTGAAGAGTTCTCTCCCTACGAAGAGAATACCTGCGATCTACGAGTGTAACTGCGTTTGTGAATTGTGTGTGAAGTAAAATAAAGTCTCTGTGGAACTATTGTGGCATTTTTACGAGCTTACGGATCCTGTGACGTAACAATATGTATATAGTACATTCATTCAGTCATTACAATACAGAACTATCCATCTTCCTTTAAGAATATTTTTTTGAACTCTTGCACCACGGAATCTTAAAATGCCCAGTGACCGATAGTGTTTTCAATGCGATTCAATAAATGCTAAAGTAACTCTGTCTGTCTGTTACGCTTTCACGGCCGAATCCCTAGGCTGATTGTGAAGAAATTTAATATAGAGATAGTTTGAGACCTGCGGCACGCCTCTTTCTTTAAATTCTGTGAAATTTCGGTTTTCTTTTAAAAAGATATTGAAAATGGATTTTTGGGCCTCTATGTATATGGCTTACTTTAAGAGTTACATAAAAATAAAGCACTAAAGAAATGTAATTCTTTGAAATCCTGCAAAAATTAAGGTTGAATCACTATGACCATTTAAATATCAGTAAATTATGAGATTTTTAATGAAAAGGAAAATGTAGTAAATAGAGACATTTGAAAATGTCATAAGCATTTTTTGAAAATAGATAAAAAATTTAAAAATACTTTAGTGCAGGTAAAATCGCGGACGATAGCTTGTTTGATATTATATGATACTAAAACGGAAACATGTGAAGATATCATATTGATTATATATATTGCTGTTGATTATAGAAAGAGAATTGTAATTCTAACTCCATCCTCGAGTAACGTCACAATTAAACTGGGTGGTATAGAGTCTAGCGACCTTCAATAGGAGAGATTTGCCATAGCCTTGTCTGTTGATCAGCAGGGTGAATTAGAAGTAGGGCACGTTGGTTTGGGCTAAAGGATGAATAGAATATTTTATAACCAAAATATATATTGAATTGAATCCTGCTCGTGCTGTACAAGTCCAGAAGTTTGATTTTAAATTTATTTACTCATAATTAAACAGTACCAATTTTGTAAATGTACATAACAACAAATTTTGTTTTCAATGAAACTTGAGGAGCAACAGTCAAATGAAAAATCAAAGTAAATAAAGAGTTCTTGACTCTATAATCATATCTTTAAACATTTTATTTCATAAATCTTAAAACTTTGTAACGTACTTTTACGTTTAACAGGGCAGAAATTTATAATGTCACCTGTCAGTTTCCTGTCATTTAAGCAATATTACAAAAAATCTTTATATCATTGGTACATTTATTAGAAATTGCGCAATATCTTAACGATTTTAACGATAGAGGTCGTTTATTACGATTTAGAGGAGAGAATTAAACGGTTCAAGGGATGCAATGGTTTTTGAAGTTACAGACAGAAAGACAGAAAAAAAAATCTAAAAATATTTATTTTGGCTTCTAACAAAGGCTATCTAAATTAACATATTGCACAATTATGTATTGTATAGATAACCCCGTTATTTTTTTTTTCAAAGTGACACCATGAAACGATACGTTTGGAACTATGAACTCGTAAATAATAAAGCACTGCAGAATATTTATTCTGTGCTGCTATCCAGTAGTAGACCGAGTACTTTAGTGGACTTACATGTGATGTCGATGGTGAGATATAATTTTTTTACTCGTGAAATCTGTGTTATAGTCAAAATTTAACCGATACTGGAGTCTAAACCAAACGCTACAGATCTTGGTGCACTCTGATAAATAATGGATGAGACAATGGCACCACTATTTTTCTTCTTGTCAGAGGTCCCTTAGCTTCGAACTAATCTCTCACACTTACCACTGTATTCGTTTTGTCTAGACGATGAATACCGTCAACAATCTTCTAGAAGAAACAATTATATTATGCTCTTCATTCTTCTCGGAAGGTAAGGTGTTGGTAATATGGTTTTTTGGTATAATTAATGACTACATATTATGAATTAGTATCTGCTTATTTACCAGCTAATAATACGGTGCTTTCCCTATTTTATCTACGATAATATTCTGACAAGGGTCCACGTTCCCCTGCTAAACAGCGGGATCCATATTCTTAAGGAGGGCTCCTTGTTCTCCCAAACTCTAAGCTCGGGTAAAAAGGTTGACCCTTGTGGCCCATACACCCTCGCCTTATACGCTGGTAAGGCGGTGGCAAAGGAAAAACCAGTTATTGGTGTTGTTGAAGGATCCACAGTTTTGGCTATCCTTTTTAGTGATGAATAACAGGAGTCAGTCCTAGCAGCTACGTTGTTCTTAACTCTTTTTAACCCAAGTAAAATGTACATATAATCAATTGAAGTATTTTTTCATCTGACATCTTTTTCAACTTGACAGCGGACTGTTTATGCTTTACAACTACTCAAAGAAAGGTTTTCGACATAGTTAAATTACTTAATAACTTCTGAAACACTTAAATAGATTCATGATAAAATTGATAATTGAGATAAGGTACCGGTATCGCTCCATCACTCCTTGCCGTTATCGTCACTCAGATTAGGCTTCTGGCGGAAAATTATCAAAAGTAAATTTCCATTTCGACGCTTTCTGTTGCTGGAGGAATACTATTTTAAGTGAGTGTGGCACTGTGTAATCATTGACAAATGAAAAAGCAACAGTACACTAAATATTGAGTTGATTTTGTGTAAAGATAGAAAAGAAATACAGAATCTTCATTAGCCGGTTTTTTACGACACATGATTAGTTTTTACAGTAATAACAACGAAAACATTACCTAGATTTATACGAAATGGAAACTGTAAAGTTATAAAATAACAATCTATTGTAATTTAATGTTCGAGTATTAATTACAAGTTTATACGGGTAATAGACGTACAGAATGATAGGACAGCTAGATAGGACAGCAGAATACTTAAGTTATTCCGAATGTCTCATAACGTGAATATATTTTGACTATAGTGGTAATGCTAAGAATGAAATATGGAACAAGGTGCGCAATTTCTTGTACATAATTTTCCTGAAATATTACTATAATCAGCTCGTAACTTCTCAAGAAGAGACTGACACAAATCCTTTCCGAAACGTGGACAGAAAAAATACTAAAACTAATTTATAACCTTAGACTAGCATTCTATTTACTTTCAAATGACAATGTTAATTTAAAATCAAATAAATAAGGGTTTGGGTCGGGGGTAAAAGTAAACTGAATGGTTAGGCTGTATCTATAAGTTTTGAAAATGAACTATATTTTCAGATTTAATTATTAAAAAACATTCACACACTCACACCCCGCACTAGGATTCCCTGTGTTACGGATGGCATGGACATCCACAAATAACACGTTACAAACACCCATGACCCGAGAACAAACACTTTTACCTGTAACATATACAATGTCTGCTGCGGTCGCGAATTGAACCTGGGACCCCTCGCCCGGCAGGCAGGGTCACTACCAACTGGGCCATGGGGTCGTCGTATTGAATTACTGTTTGTTTAAAATATAAATGTGTTTGTATAATATAAATATAAATGTCAACATGTCTCCGACGTTAATGTTGTTGGTACGTTACTAATGCTTATGTAAAATAACTGACCTTAAATTATAGATACAGCTAAGGGTGTCAAATAGCTGATGTTACCTATCCGTGTTTTATTGATCGTTACCTTGAAAGACATATTATTTTTTACTTTTAAATACAGATAGCGCGCGAGTTGAATGCAGATCTTAGGAATGCGGTAGTGCTGTGACCTAATTATAATTATTATCGATAACCATAACAAATATGTCGATAAATTTCAACAATGATTTATGTTTATCATTTTACATACCCTAGGTTAACATAATGATAACAAACACGATTATGATTTTTACTCATTTTTATTAATTAACTAACATATCGAAATCAAATAAAAAAAATGTTAAAAGGGGATCCGCCAAAATTGACCCAGGCCCGGCGCCAAAGCAATGTATCTCAGTTTTTAGAGAAAATATTGTATGTGTTCGGTTTTCTTAAATTCAAATGCTAACACTTTTTTTTGCCCATTGAATTTTAATAGGCGCTCTATGTAAAAAATACATTTTTAAGAGAAACGTCATTATATTCATTGTACTATACCATTGTTATACTGTGATTATGGCACATAAGCATGTATACATTATATTATATTTACATATTTTTCATTTGCAGTTATATTTTTATTTAGAAAAAAATTAACTATGAAAAAATTACCTAGAAGTTCGAAACTATGAAAAAGTGGAAAATAATGGACTATGAAAAATTGTAAATAAAAGTTATTTCAATATAAATATACATGCTTATATGCCATAATCTCAGTATTATGATGGTATTGTACAATGAATAATGACGTTTCTCTTAAAAATATATTTTTTACATAGAGCGCCTATGAAAATTCAATGGGCAAAAAAAATATGTTAGCATGTGAATTTAGCAAAACCGAATATATATAATGTTTTTACTATATTTACTCTAAAAACTCACATACATTGCTTTAGCGCCGGGCCTGGGTTTTTTTTGTATGGGATTTGGCGGATCTCCTTTAATCATCAGATTCAGAAATTAAGGACATTGTTGAATCGGTGTCACTATCTTCACCATCGCTGACCTCAATTACAAATCGATCTATGGTATCTTCAATTAATCCATCTCTTTGCCAATAATTTTCTTCTAAAATTATGACGTGATCATCGAAACCGCGCCAATCCGCCTCTGTGACCTGAGTGAGTGCCAGCTCAGTAACTTCTTTTAACATTTTTAAGGATAAATCGGAAGTAACATTGTGTTGTCTCACTATTCTTTTTATTTTCGCCCATGCCAACTCAATCGGGTTGAGGTCGCACATATATGGTGGTAGTCTAACGACGATATGGCCATGACTTCTGATGAACTAATCGATTTTAAACAATTTTTCTGATGGTTTATGTAACATAACCAAATGAAACAGCTGATCTTTTCTCATCGTAAGTGAAGCTTCCACATTATTCCTAGTTAACCATTCCAACATGACTGATTTGGTGCTGGACTTTGTTGGAACTTTATTTTCTTGTACACTGTGGTACGGTGCGTTGTCCATAACAACAACGCTGTCTTGTGGTGATTAGGGATTAACATATCATTAGCCCACTTCTCAAAATTAACACTGTTCATCTGTCCGTGATAATCACCTGATGTAGTACCAGCTTTAAAAAGTAGTTTAGCACCATTTAAAAAACCCCCTCTCGATCCTGCGTGAACAAGAATAATCCGGTTTGTTGAGCTTGTGTCTGTCAACACTGCGTCGATCATTTCATTTCTCCAACACTTTTTGCAAGTGAGGTTATTATCTATCCACGTTTCATCTAGAAAAAAATATATTTCGATTTTCTTGCCTATATTGACGAATTTTTTGCAAATATATCGACCATGCATATGCAACATTTGGCCTTTCCACCAGAATTCTACGTTTATTATGACATTTAAGCCATTTATATCCCATGTCATTTAACAATTTTCTTAAACTCGTTACTCCCCATGGAAACTCGATTTTTTCCTTAATTGCGGCAAGTAATTTATTGCATGTCGGAACAATTTTTTTAGTTAAATAAAATTCTTCAATGGTTCTGTGTATAACACTCCTATCAAAATCATCGACGTTTAAATTAGTCTTCTTTTTACATAGCCGTTTCTTTTTAGAAGGCGAACAAAGAGGCCCTTTTTTTGCTTCATTTTGAATTACAGCCAATGTCCTTTTTGAAAGTCCGGTATAACGGCTTGCACGATCGAAAGCATTGTTTATGGTAAATGACAGAATTTTGTTCTGTCTCTCTTCAAGACACATGTCTAAAACATTTTTCGCCATTTCTCGTGCCTGTCGATGAATAAAAACCCGTTTTTTTGTGGAAGAACTTGATGGACTTGGATCAGTCATTATTAATCTTACGTGTCAGGATGTCAAAGGGTTCGAGAAAACACACCACCACAAAGACTTTACATGTAACACGGTAAGCGTCCGACAGTTGTCCAAGACAGCACATCTATGGACAGCACAACACTATACTGAGGTGCGCAGAGACGCGGCGTGAGGACGGTGGGGGGAGGTGCTCCCGCCCTTTACCTCAGGCCCCGACTGCATTCAACTCGCGCGCTATCTTTACATTATGAGTTCTATCCCGTTTGTATCGAGGGTATTCTGCAAAACTGTTGGGCTCAATGTCCATGTCGCCCTTCGGTGACGTTACACCGAAGAATGAAGTTCCACCTAGAATCGTTTTACGATCTTTTTTGCTACGTATATGCGAACTGTGAAATACGCTTCCTTCCGAGGTTGTCCTGGGTTACATTGACCTTGGTGTTGCACTTTTGAAATGAAAATTTGAAGTTGCTTGAAACACTTTCATGTTTTTTTCGACCAATCTTCTCATTATAGAGATTTTAGTTCGAATTGAAGATGGAATAATATTCCTTGAAAATATCAATATGATTACAACAGATAATCGTTTCATTTCTGGGCTCAGGTATTTTCTGAGATAATACTTTAGGTCTTTTCTAATAGAATACTACGCAGGCAGACATCACACACCATTTATAACATTATGGAGAATTATAAGATTTCTTCATAACACAAGTACACCGTAGCAAGTATTAATAAATTGTTAATATTTCACTTTACAAAATTAGTCGTACAGGTTTTAATATGGGAATCCCATCCCATACAGGAGACTGATGTTCAATTCATTGACTAACAACCCCTCCAAATATGTATAAAACCTTTTGAAGTTTGAGCTACTGACCGACATCGGTCCCCGATCAACCGACGTGACCATAAAAATTCAATTAGAGCTACTTACACGTAGACGAAGGCATTCACAAAAAAAACATTAACTAAGTTAGTATTACAGACGAATTTGAGATAAATCGGATAAAATGTTAATTCCATTCCTTAATAAGTTGATTTGCATTTCTCAAATCCCCCGGGATTTTGGTACGGGATACAACTTGTGTTAGGAAAGTCTTATCAACAATTGTCACTTATGATGATCAATCTGTATAGAATAATACAAATGCTAAATAGTGATTCAAAGGAATACCAAATCATTTGGTTTAAGAAATGAAGAGTTAAAAAGAAACTATTAATCTCTTAACTAAGATTGCCTATGGACCCAATTGGTACTAAAATAAAAACTATCAAGGAATATTTAAACAAGAAAAAAATTCCTAAAGTTACACCTTCGAATATTGGTGCAGTGTTTTATGTAAAGAATATGGAAATCATAATACCTGAAAATACTGCTCATCTGAGCTGGAAATCAATTATTTGAGTGGACATTATATAAATGAGGTATAACAAAATTCAGAGTAATGAATAACCGTACTTAAGTGCTTTATTTGTTTAAGTGTACTTAATTATGTGAATATTTCATTTATTTTTATTTTTGTCTTTACGTGTGTACGTTAATAAACTCTTAAATGACTGGACCGATTATAATGTTTTTTTTTGTAATTGGGTGGGTCCCTGGTTGGCTTAGATTTATAATTACATCCAGCGGCAAAAAAACGACTTAGTATATAGCTTCCCCATAACAATAAAAATAAGGGAACAACGTTTACTCATCCCGTTAATAGCATGTAAACCTACGTTCGGGCAGCACGTCCGCCGCGTTCGCTATTAATCAGCATAAAAACTGATTATAAAACCTATCATTTAAATATGTGATTCAAGGATTACAATGAGATTTTAAAAATAAATACTTCGGGTCATAAAAACTAAGTATTCAATTGAAACAAACGAAAGGCATCAGCTTAGCATAAGCCCCTGCAGCACTGAACCCTAATCTCCCTATACACCGTCAAATCTACTTTTCAAAATTTTATTACACGACGCTTACAGACGTGCACTGAATAGATTTGAATACAAATATTATAGACGAGTCCAACAAAATTGGATAATAACTTTAAAGATAACATTGTATTCTATAAACTATGAATTAAAATCAATTTTCATGGGCGCATTAAGTGCTTTGCTTTTCCAAAAGGAAAAAAACTATCAACTTTAGTCGCGACTGATATTATCCTATTGTAATTGTAATTTAATTAATAGTATGTAACTGTATGGGTTCCAACGGGACTTGGTAAATTAAATACGTGGACTATATAACAATAGGCTTTAATGCCGTGAAAAATACATAAAATCAGTAGCCGTGGCCAAGCCCGTCGTGGAGCGAAGTGAAGAGAGGCGGACACGGGCACCCCGGCCGAAGTATACTCCCCGGCCTCCGCACCGCTCCCCTCCGGTCAACTGTCGTTAGGCGAGGTGCGGCGACAGTAACTAATATTTAATTTTTTTTTAATAGATTTTGTCGTAGGAAAAAATGAATCCTATTTAACATAATGTGTCAACACATTGTACAGAAAGGCTCAGAATATACTTTCAGCACTTTTTATATACAAAGAAGGGCACTGCTAAATCGTACACACGTCACAGCAAGTAAGTTACTAGGGAAGTGTGGCATGGGTCGTAGAATAATCTCTTACTTATCGTGTGTCGCCATATTATCTACTACTATAAATAAATACTGTTTGGTAAGTGGGATTGTAGTTAAGTACGTAAAAAACCTTACAAATGTTAAACTGTTGTTAGCAAAAATGTTTCGGTTAATAAAGCAGACAGCGAGAACATTACCCTGGTTTTTATTGAAAATTTTTGTACGCTACATTTAAGCGACGCGACATTTCTCGCTTCATAGTAACGTAGTTGTGAAACTAAATCCTTTTTATTTACTAATAGTAAAAATGTGACGGGGCCGTATCCAGATTTTAAATATTTTTTGAAGATTGTAATGTAGTTTGCCATTTTGCCATCTCTATCATTATCATATCAAATATATATATCAAAACTTTTGATAGTTTTTTTTTGTTCTCTTTTTAATTTTATTTAGTATCGGCTAATATTAATTTTGGATGAATGATTTACGTATTTAGAAGAACAAAAAATTTGTAAGGATTAGTCAAAAACATATAATGATAAATTATATATAATATGAAACAGGAAATGTATTTATGATAGTTATCTGTATCTCGCAAACACATGGAATAACGTGAGTGAACATTCAGTACTTCTAGCAAATTATCTTAATGGATGCTTGTTACTAGTGTAAACAGATTGTGTTAATACAACAATGTCCATACGGTGCTTATAACTATAGGATTTTGAAACCTGTTTGAAGGTTACGCTGTTATAATCTATACGTATAATAAAATTTTAACTGGTCGTTCTCTATACATGAAGCATATACGAGAAAAACTATTATTAGGGGCCTTTATTAACGCAATAGAACCCAAAAAATTGTTATTTGAATTTTTTTCTGTTTGTCACTGCGTATGTTCGCGCTTATCAAGGAAACGGCTTAACCGATTTCGTTTTGGTTTTCACTAATGTATTGTAATAAGCATCACGTAATAGTCCATAAATAAAAAAAGTTATAAATTAATTTAAAATAATGTTGGTACTAATTCTTAGCGTAAGGGGTAGTTAAGCGTTAACCGAAGCGAGGGAAGTTTGCTAGTAATTAATAAAAATAAAAAAACATATTGATAATTTATTGATTCCTCTTAGTAGATTATTTCATTTCGATCATTTCGAATCAATGTACTTATAAGTTGATTTTATCAAACACTTCGACTGCGTTGCCTATGATAACACCTGCAGCTCTGTTATTGATCTAGAGACGGGAATAGCAATTTTTGACTCCATGTTACAGAAATGCACGGGAGACACTGAGCATATTTATTATATTAAGAGATAGTTTCGATCCTCGAAAATGGATATGCTCGCGCCGAGTGGGATATAAAATTTTGTCAGTATGGAAACTCTTTTAAGAGATTAGTTAATAATATGGTGATATGGTAACAATTTCAATATATAAAAACCTTTCTAATCTATAGTCCAATGAAGTGGGGTAAATGAACAGTTTGTATTAGATCTGTAGAAATCTATATGTATTCGTAGCTGTGCTACCTTATAGTGCCGTTTAAACAATTCGTATAGAACACACACTGTACACAGTGTGAAAAACTTACAAACTAACTTTCGTAGGTCAATCCGATTCACTTACGTCTACCATACTAGTTTTACTAATAAGTAACGGATACATTTGTTACTGTACCTATTAAAAATGTGGCTTATATTATACCTGATATCGGGTATCATAATTTTCACCTGGTGGGGAATCTCCTATTCTTTTGTTCGCTGCAAAAATATTATTTAATAGGGCTGTTAGTTCAAGAGTTGTGTTGTTTTAATGAGCGCTAGTTGGCTCGTCTCCTGAGAATCGTGGTCCTTGTTTGTTTGTAGTTTTATCAGTGACTAGTGAGCCAAACTCGCTTTGATTTGCTATTGTTTTGTTTCATTGCTTTAAATGACCACACCTATAAATTCAATTTTATTAATTACATTACAGCGGTAAAATAAGTTTCAAAATTAATTTAATTAATTTGTTTTCTTTGAAGTATACATTTATATTATGTTATGACTTGATAGATCGAAAAATTATAAATTTCTCATATATGTCATCTTCATCCTCATCCCCCTGCCCTTATCCCAATTTTATTTGTGGTCGGCGCAGCATGCATGTCTCTTCCATACTTCTCTATCAGCCGTCATCTCACTAGTAACTTCCATTCTAGCCATATCATCCTTCACACAATCCATCCATCGCTTCTTTGGCCTTCCTCTACCTCTATAGCCATCTACGTTCATACTTAATACGTACAACATGCTCTTCATTCCTCCGTATTCATTTCTCATATATGTTTAAGCAACAAAATTCACCGTTAGAAGTAACCAAGAAAACAGCGAAAAATATATAATTAATTATTTTAATTAACATTAATAAAACATTTTTAATTTCTAAAAATGTTTCATATTTTTTTTTACAATAGGGGACAAAATGTATACATACAAATTAAATTCCGTTTGAGTTGTTTGTTACTGTTAAATATTTCATATTATTTTGTTCTGATATATATATACGCACAACATATTTAACACTTTATTTTTATTAGTGATGTGTAGTGACGACAAGCTTTGTCCTATTTGTTTGAAACTCGAAAATATCTCAAACCTACTAAGATAAATTCAAGATAAATTTGTATCAAAACTTACGCTAACATTATTGAAAACCGTATGGTTCTTATACCCTTATACACGAACATTCAGTGTTTATAAGCTATGGTGGCATAAACCACGGAGTTTTTATTTGCTCGATGTACTGTAAACATGCAAGTGATACGACACGCCCCCCAGGGTGGTAAATTCCCATCACAATCGTGTCTATACTCACTATACACAGAGACATACCTAACGAGATCATACACCGGTGTTTGCACACGATACACAGTTATTCCACTTCGTTTTTCATGACAATTCACGCGAAAAGCCTGCTAGCTTCGTTTTGTATGTTTTGCTGAATTGTGAAATACGGGCGACAGTCATTTTGAGTTGATTGTACCGCAGTCGTTCGTTTGATTGAATTTTTTTTAAAGCGCATTAGTTTGGGTTGTAGTAACCTGCTGGCGAGCGAGGAGTCCCGGAATCGATTCCCGCCTTGGGTAGACATTTATGCAATTGTCTTGCGTATTATCTTTTTATATAAAATTCTTTTGTGCGTGTGTGTGTCACTATTAGAGGATTGGACCGATTTTGACGAAATGTTTTGTGTGTGTTTAACTGGGTCCCTGGGTGGTTTAAACAACTGATAACTGGACCCGGTAGTATGTGATACTGCGATCGAGTTCCGAGAAACTTGTTTTTTAAATCTAATGTTCAGACTGGGCGTTATTTGTGGAGTCCGATAGTTATAAGTTTAGGTTAAGACCATGTCTGGTTGTATCAGGCGCCACCTCAGACACCAGTCTGCTCTTGCCTGGTCCTCACATCAGATGGCTCCTCTTGCTACCCACATCACAAAATGATTGTTTGTTCTCAGGTTTTAGTTTCTATGATGTCTCATTGATGCAAGTCTATGCCATATGAGCATATTTATTTACCTATTATGGAGGGCTATATACTATTTACTTCTTCTATTCAGATCAACTTTGTTTGCACATAAAGATTTACGCAGTGTAAACGAAATAAAAAATAACTTCGCAATATGTAAAATAGAGCTACAGGCTGATAAAAAGTCCAACTATGTCGTCATAACCTCAGAACGATAATACCAAAGTTTTTCATTACCGCACAATATATTCCACTAATTTACACCAGGATAAAAACTATGACACAGTCATAATGTTCTTATTTATAACTTTAACAAGCACTTTATTTATTAAATATCAACTTTTAACACATTGCTCATCCTTTTTTGATACCAGAACATTTTTATTAATTACGAGTAGACCCATTTCAACGTCCTTTTACAGAACATTCATATAACACCAAGAAAAATTAGCCGGTTCCTTTTTTGTGCACTACCTACATCAAAGTGTTTTTAAAGTCCCTATCGCTGTACAATTGGCCCATTTTTTACTCCGACATTCTGCTTAGCCTGTGCTCTAACATGGCGCAGTGCCAGGGGTATTCATTTTCATATTAAGGCACTGTTCTACCACTATATTGAAGCGTTGTTACATGAACCTTACACGTAAATTTTATTACTGTGATCCTTATTAGAGTCCTCTTGTTATCCTAGCTCCCTGGTAGACTTCTTCTTTCTTTTATCTTATTCTTTTATCGATGACGTTAGGTCGTCCAAGTCAAGACGGTAAACAGTTTAATATACAACTAAAAAACGTATTCGGGTCTGCTCGGGAAACAATAACTATAAAGTATCAGTATCAGAACCTTGGAGTTCAAGATGGTTGACATTTACAGCAATACTTCAAAGTTAGGATAGAATAGGATCCATTGATTAGGCATAGAGCATTTGCACTTTACGAGAAACCTAAGAATAGGTTCCATTGATTAGGCAAAGAGCTTTTGCCCTTTATGATTGAGCAGTTTAAGAACGCATTTACACCGTTTTATATTATTATTACTAGACCTTATGTGTTATCTCGCTTGATAAAAGATGTTAATTTTGCACTAAAATAAATAAATAGTATAAATGTGGTCTTACCGGTAAGCAGTAATTTTGTTATAGTTGTCTTTATGGTGCGGAATTAAAAAAAACATGTACATGGTACATGAGAAATGTTAACACAGTGAAAAATATTTTTATATATTTTTAAGTATTATAATGATAACAGGGTTTTGTAGATATCAATGTAAGTAAGTAATATCTGTTTTATTTTTGAACGGCTTTATACAAATATATTTAAATAAAAAATCTCTTCATGACGGTAAAATTCAAAAACTTAATTATCTTATATTAAAGCAGCATAAAATGATCGAGGTTTTCTCAGAAGTTACTCGAAAGCAGTGTGCCAAATACCTAAAGACATGACGTTTTATGGTTGGAAAAACCTTTTCGGGTGAGTTCATATCTTTTCAGATCAAGGTGTAAGTATTCTCTTTCATTGACATTCAATGGATAACGGATAAAATATGTGCACCTAAAATCAGATTAAATCGTTTTGTCAGAACACGCGGGCTGAAGATTGTCGACATGTCACGAGGAAAATTTATCTATAATTCTCACTGCGATGTCAAAAATTCGCATTTAGTCAGTGTTGCGGGATAAGGCATCCCATATAGTGAGAAATCAAAAATCCAAGCCCAGTAAAATAGTAAAACTATGGTTCATTGTATAAATATTGTCTAAGGTTTGGTCTTTAATAAACTTGAGCGGTTGTAAAATTTGCAGTAGAAGTTCGATTTTCTAGCGAATTATAAAAATAGGGCCTTATAGTAGTATCTCAACACAGACGGCTGCATTGATTTCGCAAAATTTTTAAACGAGTGTGATACGTTTCAGAGGGTCACAGCTTAAATTTACGCTTTGTTTTGTTTCGCGGGTCATTAGTTTTCCGATGTCAGAAGTAAAAATGGTGCGGGGTTTCGTTTTAATTTAATCCATTTGATGGGGGCATGTTTGTTGTACACCTATAAAGTAATTGTATTAAATCTTTCAGTTTATTTGATGAAGGAGACTACTAAAATGTTAATTAATTTCAAAAAAACTTTAAGCGCACTAAGTATAGTGATTATAAGGCGTAACATAAACACGTGTGTTTACCCGCCTCTTACTTGTTATATTTAAAATAAAGATCGGGTAATCGTTACAGGTGTGTACGTAGCACCAAGTTACTATTGCAGGAGATACGTTGGTAAAACTCAACGCACTAAAAAGCACTCAAGAATAAAATATGAGAACACAACCCAGCATCAGAAAAATGTACAGCAGCACAGCTGCCGTTTCTCCATCGAACAACCTGACGCATGGCGGCTATCCAACTATACGTAGTGAATGTTAAACTTGTATGGATGAGGTAGTTTGAGTTTTTATTGCTGTGATCTGTCATTTGCGACTGGAATAGCGTGGACGAGTTTGTGTTCCCAGCAACTTATAATATGGGAATCTTCAAGAGGGGAGCGAATAGGCTTTAATAAGTTAGTGCAATCAACATTAAAGACTTCATCAATATCACATCAGGTGGGATTGTTGAGTCAAGCATTAACTTACTTAATGTAAAAAAAGATGATCACCTATCTCCGAGGACGCCATTAACGTCGGACTCGAAGCATTTCATCACGTTTGATAAAGATTCCGTACTAGTGAAAGAAAAATATTTAGTACCGCGCAAGTAAAGGCAGCAATATACCTAAGTTGTGCGCGAATTACAATTGAGATAGTAGATAGAATGTTCCTTAAGCCCGGAAACCAAATCTGTTTAATACGTTGGAACCTTGTTTGCTAGATGCAATACAACGATTTACAATCTAGGTACACAATGCACACATTCTATTGCTAAACAGCAAGCTCCGGACATAGACGTGAACAACCGAACGAATTGAGACGTCAGATACCTAGTGGAACTTTTAAGCGATACGTTAAAGCACAGCTTGTAGGTAAAGGATATTATGGTATAGATGAATATATTCATGAGAATAACGCCTGGAAATAATAATAGCGAAAACAGTTTCGGTTTAAACTTACTTTATAATTGTCATGTATTGTTTTAAAATATGTGCTGAGGAGTTTTTTCGCTATTTCTTCTCCTCAATGTTAAATCACCTTTTCGAAGCGGTAATAGAATAAAACAAATTATGTGCATAAATGTATATATAGAATACCTAAATGATTAAATGATTTTAAATTTGAAGTGATTTGGATTCAGCCGACGAGAAAATCGAAGGCGCGCGCGTCGAGCGCAGGAACGTGTCGTAAGCGTGGACACGCCGCAGTTGGCTTTTGAGAAAGGATCTCGGTTTAGTCCAAAAGTAGACGGGCGAACCCACTTAACATTGCCTTGAGTAAACCTTTATAAATCCATTAATATATTTACACAGTACACCCAGTAGTGTTCGTACACAAATATCTTGGCTCAGGTGAGCATTTATGTGGAAATAATTCATACATTAGTTCTCGGCTGAAAAGAGAACCACTGAAAACGTCACTTGAGAGCCTTTCGTGATAAATGAGTGGTTGCGACGTGCCGCTTCGTTTTGATATGAAGACAAATAGTTTCAATCCCGCCTGATGTTAAGCAGAGTCGAATGGTAATTCCCGTGAATGAATTAAGCAATTGAGATCTATTGAAATATTTTTTTTTGTTTATTATTGCCTAGCTGTATTTAGCTTGTATTTTTACTAGCTGATCTGT
>PDGT01000026.1:1043211-1123502 GCA_003671415.1 Megathymus violae
TATATATATATATATATATATATATATATATATATAAATCGATTATAATTATTAATCGATAATAAAATTAAATAAGTATATACACACACACATATATATGTATGTATATATATATATACATTTACATATTACATAGTACGGATTTATATATTTTAACGACCTGCCCCTTTCATACATAGTACATATCTATATAAATTCGGAGTTAATTCCCGGAATAATGGTACCTATTTGAAAGGTACATTATACCGGACATACGATGTATGTATATTTTGTGTGTAAGTATATAAAGCGTGTAGAGGAACGTGTCTAGAAGCGTTTAGGAAAGCAGTTAATCGAATAATTATTATCTCAATTCTATAATTGTATTCGAGCATATCGATGTAGCCTCACTACGCTCAGATTTTACGAGGACGTAACAAACGAGTGGCTACATTGTTCTAGTTCAATCGTTAGCGAAGTGTACTGTTCTACTCACTATTGCACACGTCACTTGTCAACATTTCAGTCGCACTATTAAAACCATTCCATATGTAGTTATAGTTTTAATATTTAATAAAAGTACGGCCGAATAAACAATAAAATTATTTAAAGTCTAACATGAAAAGTACGTTGACAGAGTGCTAGAGCAATCTTGTTGATTTCAGCTAACACAGTTTTTTTTCACAACAAATTTTATTATTCCGTTAAAATAAGGTACACGGACTCACATCAGATGAAGTGGGTGACCACAGTATGGTCCCATGAGGACATTTGTTTTTTTTGGCAATTTATACGTATTGCAACTATTAACATTTAAGCCATAGAAACTGGTGTTCCAGCTAATGTAAGCCATGAGGTTTGGTTTGTATAATGTCTTTAGCAGGGATGATACTTAAAAAAAATTTCGCATTATACCGCATACATGTTACTTTAGGATTTGCAATAATCGATATTATCGCGATTTATATGACATTAAATATCCTAAAATCGCACGCATGTATGGAGGACAAAAATATGGATTTTCAGTCATAGAAACATTGCCATGTTGCACAAACATCGTAGTGTGGTTTTTCATGATACAATTTTTTTTATACATAGTTACTGATTTATTTCATATATTCCGTGCAAAGTAATTACATGCCTTTGAATAGAAAATGTGCTTATGACGAACTTTTACCTAGCTATTTTAACTAGCGTGACGACCGTCGGGAGCATTCAGGATCAAATTGTACGGACACAAGCCGGGTACGCTCCAATAAAAACGAATATACCCATATCCTAAGGGAAATCTTGATAATGTTACTGTGAAGTGATATTGACACGCATGCAGAAATTGTAATAATACCTATTACAGTTAAGCCGGCTCGTAAATGATATCACTGACGAGTTGAACAAAGAAACGGCTACTGTGATTTTTTAATAGTCAACAAACGAGCAGATGAGCGACCTGATTAAAAGTTTAAAATTAAATTAAATTTAATTTATGCATTACGTAAAGACGGTCTACCAACGTCCAGCTGCGCAGAGTATTCCGAACAATTTATACTAATATTATAAACAGACAGTACGAGTTTTGTGTCTGTGTGTATGCGCAGGGCAAGCTCCGGGGCCGCAGCACCTATTTGATAAATTCTTTTACTATTTGAAAGGTACATTAATATAGATGCTCATAATATACAACAATCTCCGTCTCTGTGTCCGTGTCTGAATGTGATAATCTCCAAAAGTACAGCAAGGGTTTCCATATGGTTTTTACCATTACATAGACTGACTCACGAGATTGGTTCAAGTATATGACATTACGCTAAATTCATAAAAAAGCCTGATAAAACTGAGGGTTGGATTACTATTTGTGAACGTAAAGAGATAGCAAATTGTGTACTGAATATTCTCATAACCTGCAGTATGAGTTCAATCACTGAACTGTGATAGCGTTAGTTACCAACAACGTTTATTATTTCATTAACTACCTTGTTATTTTCTTGAACGACGAGTTAACGATTTGAAGAGCGAAGCTTCATGGAACGCGATTGACAGTAATTGACTTGAAAAATTACAGATGGTTGGGAATTTCAAACGATTACACGCTTCTCTTGATAGCATTTGCTCCAAATAATAAACTTACTAAATGAAATCTATTCTTAAGGTGTGATGTTATAAAGTTATTTTCTTTGTATTATATTTAAATGTTAACTATTGCTGACATGGATAAATATAGAAATTTTAATTAAAAAAATTATTATCAAATGTCAAGCATCTATATATGATATAATGACTATATTTGCAAGTCTTCAGTATTTCTCATTGTATTGCAGTTTTTATATAATTATCTTTAAGGTAATGATCTAAAACAGATTTATTTATGACTAGCAATATGCCCTCGCTTCGGCTTAGAAAACCTACGCCTTACGTTTAGAAATACCGCCCCAATTCATCTAAGAAAGGGTTTTTCTGGTTTTGTGAATCACAAACAATCATTTATTATAGTAGCTGCAGCCAGGCAGTCAACATTTATTTACTGAGCTCTTAAAAGAATAACCATTTTAACTTTTATTTCCTATCTTGCGGGAACAGCCACTAAAATCAAGTATCAACTAAATCTGTAGTTTTTAATGTGAAACGTGGTCGGACATACAGAAAAAAAGGCCAAAAAACCTCCATATCTATTTAGATTTAGAATGACATGATTTGAATTGAAGTGCTAGGTATATCGAGTTATTATCCGAGTACATACTTTTTGGATGACAATTTTATTGCGCCATAGCCCGTGTAATAAACTAATATGTTATTGTCTTTGTGTTATAAGAATTGGAGCGTTCATAATGTTAACTATTGCTGTTTCTATTAAGAGCTCTCGGTTCGACCGCAGACTCTGCAAATCTATATACGCTGAACGCTCATACTGGCCACTAATTATCGCAAGAGACTTGGGTTTCGTGCTCGATTGGTTAACACGTATCTGACAATCACCAACGCAAATCATTTGATTTCAATAGTATAGTAGACAGTTATGGGTTGTACATAGATGCGATCAAAAACAACGTGGCATTTCCAGACATAAACTTGAGATACTATTAAAGACCACCAAAATTTGTAATTTTTTTTTTTCATACGTAATAATAATGAAAACGGGGTACGTTTATAAATTATATTCAGGGCTAATAATTATAATAATAAATCTCAAATAATTTCGTCATATCCATCTGTCGGTATAATTTTACACAAAGAATACCTATTGGTACTAAATAAATGAAATTTGGAAGGTAGTTGTAATGTTAACCCTCAAAATCAGAATTAGTTTACATAAGGTCCATATCGGCCCTTTGGTCACAACTTAACTACTTTCAACTTTTTCATAAACAAGTTTAACCGTTTCCTTTGCGTCATTCGAAACCTGTAAAAAAGGTTTATAAAAATATATATGACTAGTAATCGCTTCGGTTTAGAAATATCCAAAGGTAAAAAGAAATTAGCTGTAATAAATTATCCTTGAATTAAGAATTAATATCTACGTCTATTTAGTGATTTAGTCTTCTACGTGTACAGCCTGCCTGGATTAGTAGTAAACAGAAAATTTAAAAAAATGTTTGGTTTCTATATCGATAATTAAGTCTACCTACATTAAAATTCCAAAATATATTCAATGGATTCGCCAACGGCACAGTTTTATTATTAGTATATATTAAATTAAATTAAACTGCGTTTTTTAAACAATAAACATATCCCATTTTCGTACTAATTGGATTTGAAGAACTGTACGGGCACAAAACACTACGGCGGCTCTTAATAAAATCGCAATCAGCTGTGTGCAGTCCAATTCGTGTTAATTGACTTCCACAACCTCAGTCCGTATGCAACTGAAGAAACAAAAGCATATGTATTTAAATTTGTTCTTTGTGACTGACTCCAACATAGTATTGATAACAATGGCTTTTGATACTAATTTAATTTCCTTATATATCCTATAAAGAGTATTATAAAAAAAATTTACTACATATGAATATGTTAGTTTGTTACCGTATTACTGACAGACTCACCAGCGATTGTGTCGTTGCGTGTTAAGACTTGAAGGTTCAAAGAAATACATAGTTCTACTATGGCTTAAAATCAAAATCGGGAAGTATGTAATTCTACTATTTATTATTATTATTGTAATTAATAATAATACTAAAAAGACTGTCGATTGCTTTTAAAAATTGAATGAAAGTTATAAAGACAGAAATGAAATGTAACATGGAAAAAATGTGACATTTCTTTAGAAAATGACATAAGACTATGAATGAGATCAGAGACTACCACCGACTCTAAGTAAAAGAACCTACTCGTAAAAGTGATACTTTGCTTATGAGTTATATTTATATTTTAACTGAGAGAGAAAAACAATAATAAAGTTGGTTTTGACAGAGGGATGAAAATGACGGGTGTTTAGGGTGCGTTAGGTTTTTTATAACTGAATAAACAAGAGCTTCCCGCCTTGTGAAACAATAAAAACTTCCTTCTTTATGAAGCATAATGGTTGACAAAGAGTTGTTTTCGAAAACAACATTAACGAATTAATTAACGGCTCCAAACGAATTAACGTGCAAACTTAAAGTGGATCATTATTTTGTATCAAAAAAAGAAAGTCAAACAAAAATACTCCATTACGTGTCGTAAATAAAATGTTTTGCACTATTTACCAGTACTCTAGGACATGTAATTTTAAATTTTCTATGTGTTTAACTTTACATATATATTTGAATAGTAAGTGAATTATATTATTCTTATGGGAAATAAACATTTTTAAACCTCAATTCAATAGAATCTTTGAACTACATTTTGGAGGTAAAATCGTTCGCACAAACTATACCTATTGTTATCGCTATTTTCTCGTAGCAATTTATTTTATGCAACTACGAGTATATGAAAGTACCAGGTTAGACTGCATAAATTGTGTGTACTTGTAGAGAATCTAGAATTAAAATTTTGTACGTTAAGGATATCAAATATAGTTATCCTAATTTGTTTCTTACTTCTTTTTCACTGGCGAATTAAACAGAAATAGGACTTTATTCTAAGATTAGGGAAATGAATTTGGCATAGGGACATGATTTAGTGCCCATATAAACGAAAAATAGTTAAAATTGAGATCATCCCAGATTAAAATAGCCGGTGAAGCCTCTAAGAAGACCGTGATCTTTTAGAAATATTGAAATGCCGACTTAACAGAAGTGATTTTTTATAAGTATGCGAAAACAGACCTATATGTATTTTTTAGAGATATCAAAATACCATATTAGGCATTTTTTTTGATATGTAATAGTTGATAATTAAGTTCATGATTTGGGGCTTAAAGATTTCAAAAACATAGGAAATAAAGTAATATAAAAAATCTGTTGAGGATTTTAGGGTTCAGTTATATATTATTTTTAACAATAATTTTAATAATTATTTATTAACATATATTAATTATGTTTCTATCACATTATAGATCTCCAAAAACCAAACTAAAATACTCTTTATTTTTTTTTATTTCTTAAATTTCGAAATGAAAACCGTTATTGATTCCGTTGATAAAACAATTATAATGATAAGTATTGTGATAAATTTAATCATTATAGGTGAGTCGTAGATTCTTTTTCTTACTTAGTGGTAGTACTTTCTTTACTTACCTTAGTAAGTGAAGTGCATTAGGCTTGGTGATACAATGATCCAATATTTATTTTATCATATCTGAAACTATGTTCTAAGTGACAAACTTACTTTACTCGATCGATTGACAGCGAAGCATCCCGTGTAGTGGGAATATTCCCTAATCAATCTTCATCTTGTCACTGTTTACCGCTAAAACCCTTCGAAGTAATTTACGATCTAACAGAATAGATAGAAATAGACGATAAAATAGATTATAGAAGGTGGTGTGCTAAAGCGACCTTAGTTAATTAATAATTGTTAACTTAAAATAAGTTCTAGATTATTTTTTTACATAACTCCTCATTTGAAAATAAAAATGATTCTAAGCACCGCCTTAAACTGCGCACAAAAATGCTGACAAAAATACCTACATATCGATACATATAATAAAATTATAACTGATCGCTTTCTGTGCATGAAGGATATATGAGAAAAACTATTATTAGGAGCCTTTATTAACGCAACAGAATCCAAAACAATAATTGTTAGTTTTTTGTGTTGTAATAGCAATCATATCCACTATATGAGTAGATAGAACACCGCTTATACATATCCTTAATACTAAGAGTTATCAACGTGTTGTAAGCAAAAAAGAAGCAAGGAATCCGCTTATTAATGGGCTCTCCAACACTGCAACCGAAGTAAGTAAAAAATATATACGGCTTATTTTAGAAATAGCTAGACGACAAGTAAATAATTTAATTACCTTGTACAATATGTGCAGATTGAACTGGATTGTACAAAACTAGCGGTCTCAAAAGGAAGAGAGCTGACGCCATTGCCTGAACCGCTGTTGAGCGGGGTGCACGGAGAGAAGTTAAATTATGCAGATAACAGATGTTATTCGAAGAAGCACACAAAGCGTATAGTGTTCGTTTCAACCGATTTGAGTTAAATTACTCTTAAGATTGTACGAGAATTGTACGCGCCGGCAGCTGGAAATCATCCGTATTAACGATCAAATTGGTCATTAACTTTAATCACTGCTACGGCGGTTGAATTTTTATCGCTTTTTCTTAAAAACTAGCTGATGTGCTATCTAAGTCTTATATTGTATATTAAATTTGTTGTACGGTTACCTTTGTTGTCTTTTTCGAATTTTGTAACAAATACAATAAATGTAACACTTTTAATTTCATTCAGTCCGCCGACCGTCCACCACACATATTATTATTACAGCCATGTATGTACATTAGATACTATAGCCATGGACAAATTAAAAATTAGGGTGGTGATATATACATGTAACTGAGGGATTAGAAGAAAACGGTAGTACCTATATATGCATGTATAGATATTTAGGATATTCATTTATATTCCATAAAAATAATGTAGAAGTTTCAAAGCAACTGTTAACGTCAATACCTGGTGACATATTCTCCACTTTAACGTCGAAAACGTAGCCACCCTCTTTTTTAACTCGGGTGTAGAATATTCAGAAGAAAAAAACAAATTATACTCTCCACTAGAGCTCGTGAAATAAGAATACATATATTACATAGATGTCAGTAATGGAACATCGGATATTTATTTGCATTTTATACTGTTACTATGAAGTAGAAAAATATATTTGCCACCGAAACAATTTATTCTGGTACTTATCCCGACGACGGCAACATTCAGTGTGCGTGATTCATCAAGCACTTGACTATTTTTTATTGATTATGACAGGAATTTATAAACAGGCATATCTAATTTGTTTCTAGTGTTAAAAGGCAATTTATAAATCAAGGATTAAAGTAGCACTGTATATTGTCGAATCCGCCATTTTTGGAAATAAAAAAAAAATATGATCCTAGGATACTTTGTGCATATCCGAGTCTTGCTTGATAATCGAATAAATATCTACTTCTTAAAATCTCCTACAAAATGTTTTATTATTTATCAGTTTTTTACAATATAGCCAATACTAGCAACTAGCAATTACTAATTATTATTAAATTTAATTCCGTAACGTTTGGCCTGTCGCCCAATGTAGCCTTTCCATTACACAAAATCTAATTCTATAAGCTAAGTGGATAACCATTGCTAAAACAACACTTACTCATAGATATAAAACTAAGTCAAGCATTCACGATATTAACTGAAGTGTCAGAATAAATATCACAAATAAAAATGGTTTCTTAAAACAAACAGTTCTGTTACAATATTATCCCAATTCAAGTTCCGAAACAGCGCTGCCACGAGCAGTAAATGGTGTTAAATTGGGAGCAACGGAGATACGAAAAGCGGAAAAATTATAAAGTTTCTTCTTTTAGGAAGTCGCACCAACTTTCATTTATGAATCTACGTCAACGCCAGATACGGATCATCTACGATGTTGGCTTGCTTAAATTCAACTTAAAAATGGTTATGTATATATAAATTCGTCGTAGCGTTATTGTTCTGCAGCACTCCCAGAAAACAGAGTTTCTAATAAAACTTTTCAACCATCAGATTAAATCAGTGAGGTGACTTAATTCTCTAAACATTTTAATGTAGGTATTTTATTATAACAAACTATAAATAACTGATTGGCAAACTTCAAATTGCTTAAAGAACGTTACGGTAAACTCTTAGAGTTGTACAATTCTTCTTGATTTTGTAAGGAAGAAGTAATTCATTTTATACTTTGATAACTTTGAAGGTTGAGGTTTCAGGTCGTCTGTATCTAGTTATTAATATTAACCTAGTGTTATCTTATTTGCAAATCCCTATTTTGAATGCTGCCAAGCTGACCATAAAGTCTGGATTTTGACAGTTGCCTGACATGAGTCAATCATCACTGTTCGTGGCGCAGCAGATTCTCTTGTTCAAGGTCGATCGGTTATGTAATGCCGAATTGAACTCCGATTATACTTGTATATAAAAGATTAAGCGACGCATTTATATTTATGTATTTATTTGTTGTATCCGATGTAGGATACCGCGCACTCTTACTTGAATCAACCGATGAACGATATAATGTCTTTTGGTTCCAGTGTTAGACAAGTCGATTCCCTATTCTTTTTACCGCATAACGGGTCAGCAATACCTTTGGAGTTATTGCCGGCTGATTCTTTATCATTTGTTGTTGTCATTGACATTGAAAATACATGAAATTAAGTTATTAGAGTAATATTTCTAATAATAAATATTTTATGAATTTTAAATATTTCTTTTTAACTTTTATATTATGTTTATCTCGAGCCGGCACGCATTTTGATGGAAATTTGATAATGGTTGCCTTAAACGTGACTACGATTATGCAGAGAATGTCACTACAGCACCAAATAACAATGTAATATTACTACAGTATAACTATTATTACAATAACCTTCTTGAAAAAGCCATTGCCGAATAAACTAATAATTTATTCTCATTATATTCACTACTCGTAACCAAAGACTGAAAATTAGCACATTTATCAATTAACCTAATTTTTCGAAAAATTGAGAAATCGGTTAATGTAACAATATATTATTTTTCTATTTTGTTTTAGAGTGACATTAGAAGAGTGTTTTTCTAAAAATATACATTTTTTCTGTTAGCACTAAGTCACTTAGGTCATTTAATCGCCTAACATATTCCCTGTAGGTATAACTTTTAAGACCAATTTATGATATTCCCAATTTATAAATACCTCTTACATTTAATTATCAATGAACGTTAACATGACATTTTGCTGGTATACCCTATTAAATTGACAACCAATTCGACCCTTTAATCTGGAATAAATCAGTGTGAATGTCTATCGATGCATGAACAGCATTGACTTAATGTCACAAGTCCGAGTGTCCGTTTGTTGGCAAGTATACATTTTGAAAATAGTACCCATTATAACATCATATCACTATTAAGAAAATATATTTACATCATTAATTGTTTTAGGAAATAACGACTTTGCTAATCTTTTTTAAATCAGTAAATGAACTAGAAATCTACTTGTAAATGACAATACCAATGTAAGTAGAATTTTGTTGTTTTATATTCTGAAATTTCTTATAACGACTTCAATGAAAAAAAAGAATAGCCATTTGCCATAATTTGTTATTATAATAATATAATACTCTTTATTGTACCACATAGCACGGACAAGACTTAGGAACAATTTAAACAACATGATTAAACAATAGGTGGCTTTATCGCCAGAAAGCGATTTCTTTCAGACAACCTTAAGGTGAGAAGTTAAAAGCATAGGAATATTATCTAGAGGCAGGGTGTACTAAATAAAATTACAACAGCTTAAGTATAAGATAGCTTGTAGACAGCAATGAACGAAGTGGGATTAGGGAAGTAAGGAGAACACAAAATCAAAGTTGTAAGTAATGTTCTCTGACTTTGTTTTTAAAAGAGTTTAGGGAATCAACGTGATGTATGTTTTCAGGTAGGGAATTCCTAAGGCGTACCGCCGTAGCCGTAAAGGAGTTATGGTAAAACGAGGTTGAGTGTGTAGGAGTACTGAGAACAAGAGGTTTTGAAGAGCGGAGGGTTCGATCATGGGTTAAATGGAGAAATTTGAAGTTTTCTTTGAGGCACAATGGATATTTTGGATCAAATAGGATATTATAGAGATGAGTGAGAATGTAAGCATTTCAGCGAAGGCGAATTGGGAGCTATCTGAGTTTGGTGCGAAATTTTGAAATATGATCATATTTTCGAAGTCCAAATATGAATCGTATGCACAAATTCTGAAGGTGCTCAAATTTGTTTAGTTGCTCCTCAGTTATGTCGAGATAGCACACATCGGCATAGTCAAGTATAGGAAGAAGTAATGATTGCGAAAGCGAAATTTTTGTTGGAGTAGGAAGGACATTCTTAAGTTTTCTGAGAGAGCCCATTGCAGCAAATAGTTTCGTACTTACTTCAGTGAGCTGCGGTACCCAAGAAAGGTATTCGTCTATATAAATTCCTAAGTTCTTAACCTTTTTAGCATATGGAATAGAAACATGATCGAGCGCGACCATAATAGTTAATGTTTTAATTAATACAATTAATACTGAACAACCCCATAGCAGTATCTATTCAATGAGGTAGCAAAGACATGCTGTATATCCGTCTCGTCTCACTTTATTTCCTCTCACTACGAGATCAGATCAAATTTTATACCATGGGAAATTGCGTTTCTGTAGCCAATAGTTGAAGGCGGTATACGAGATATCATGGATACTTATATTTACTATTTTATTGTAGCTATGAACTTTCTACGCCCTGAGCCCAGACACTATAGACTAGACATAATAAAATGAATTTAAGATTGTGTGCAACTGAACATTGTTGTAAATTTAGAGGACACCGGGGCCACAATTAACGAAACATACATTTTAAGTTAAAATATTACATTATGTAAATACCTTAACTAGATTGATACGGTAACTATTCAGTTATCATATTATTTGAATAAATAGGGCATATAATTTATATATGTTTAAATGATTCAATTTTTGTTGGTCTGTTAGTACTTTTGTTACGGCTTTTGTCATCTACATAGACGCCATTACTAAATCAAAGCGGAAGTGGCAAAATAGCTAGCAATCGAATAATCTAGCCGTAATAGAAAGACATTTTTAAAATTATACCTGAGTAAATTTTAATTACGTTGTAACTAAATTACAATTACTATAACAATACTATAATTACTTGGTCGTAACGTCATATGAGAGTACCGATCCAATCTATCCTTATACTTTTTTCCTACTAAGATACGTCACCGACATACCTCAATGGATCAATACCAATCATATTTCAGATGTGGATGTAGGAGCACGTCCCCGAACATATTTGCGGAGATAATATTTATGCTATTTTTTTCATTAGCGACCTTTCTATCCACTGGTACATTTATAAGTAATTTTAATTTTTTTGTCTATTTTTCTAAATTATCAAAGTGAAAAATTATTAAATGTGAAAATAAAATTAATTTGAGTTAATAAAACCTCTTCCTGCCTTTTCGTAGCTTAAGATTCATCATTACGATCTACAGATATATTAATACTAGTAGTCTAATATTTTCATCATACAGCTTTTTTAAGTTTTTCTAAGATTACGGAGCTTCTTTTTCTAAGATCACGTTAAATTATTATTTTTCATTAATAAAATCTATAATTATCACACTGCTGGTCTCTGGCCTTCATTCACAATATGAGGAGTTGAGGCTATAGTCCGCTTCGCTGGTCTAGCGCGTGTTCACTTCACATATCTTTGAGAATATTTTGGTTTCCTCACGATGTTTTCCTTCACCGAAGCAAGTGATAATTTATTTGAAACACGTACATAAATTTCAAAATTAGAGATTCCTGTATATTTCGAACTGAGTCTATGGTGCGGGAGCCCGACGTTCAAACTAGGTAACCACTGTTTCCTTCAAGCATTTCTTGTAAAACAATCACACTGACAAATATTTAAATGAAGTTAAAAACGGTCGGTACATATCTAATACATAATAGAATGGTATGATTGCTTTATCCTTATTACATATCAAAAACACAAAGATGAAATTGAAAAATGTTCAAACGATATACTCAACAACTTTCTGCAACGATATTTTAAAATATTGCATTATCTATTTCATCCGACTCGCGAATTATTGGGTTTTTCAAAATGCCAGTGCATTAGATTTTTTATGAAAAATGGTGTGCTTTTCAGCCTATGTATTATATTCACTTTATCACTGATATTATTTTCGTCAAAGATAAAATTTCAGTCTTTAAGTATTTTCAAATATTATGTTTGGCCTTAAATTAAAGTATTTTTATCCGTAAAAAAAAATAAGGTTATTTTGAGAGAAACCAACTATAATGAACTGTTCGACGGTAAAACTTAAATCTAGTAATGAATGGGTGTTATTAATATTAAAAATGGATTCGCGGCTTACAATTTTCTCACTTGCTGATTGAGGAAAATCACGGTCACGTAGTAGAGATGTATTAAAATCGCTCATAATGATGACGTGATCATAATGGGGTACATTAGCCTCGACAAATTCTTCCATCTCATTTAGGTAATTTACTTAAGAGGGCGCACAGACTACACCCATTGTAACCGGCGTTGAACTGACTAGTATTTCTAGAAATTTACATACCATAGATTAGTTTACGTCCCTTATCGGGATCGTAACGTCATAGTTAAAATGGTATACCTAATTAATATTTGAGCAAAAATGTACGGCTACATTTTAATGTCATTTTGTTTCAACTTCAGTATACCGAAGTAGTTAGTCAGTGTAAGCTTAGAATTGATAATTTAATTTGTTAAATATATGTATATTGTACTCAATAAGTCAATGCTTGAGTGGCGATGTATTCTTAGATGGTAAAGGGCACTAAAACTCTGTTCACTCTTAACTTGAAGTCATGCACACTATAATCGGATGAGAACAGTCTTTTTGTTGTCACTTTACAATATTCTTGAGAAACAAACGTGCAGCGGCTTTGTCAAACGGTAAAAGTTTTGTAAGCATTAAGGTCACTCCCCTATTTCAGTATGGTTTGATGCAGAAGATGATAAAGCTAAGTTACAGAAGTTCTTCTGCCACCTAAAGACCTCGGAAACAGTCTTATAATCGCTGCCTGAGGTTAGCAGCAGGTCGATGATTCACCCTCCATCAAGCAATTTTTATATATTAGAAATCACAACCGCGTCCTATAGAGTCACCTGATAAACCATTATAATTCCAAATATAATATATTGTCATTGAATAAGTAATAATCTGCTTTACAGCAATCTACAAGAACAATTTACGATGGTGTATACCTTTAGTAATGCATAGCTTCTCTCTTTCACAAAGAAAACATTTACTAGTACTTCAAAGGACCTACATACATACCAACTCTCTTACCGTCACCACCAATACGGGTAACGCCTCGAAGTGGAGCAACATTAGGGTTAGAAAAGTCATAGAAAGAGTTTTTTATTGTATGTATTCCAATGTCAAATTCGCTAAGGTCTCATTCCAGTTTACCGGTTAGATCATGACAGTGCTTAAACACACACCTTTAAAACCACATGCTTTTAGATTCACATTTTTTAAGATATCGATATGAAAAATATTAAAAAATTATTTAGTGGTTTCGGTACAACACCGTTACGTATTATCTAAATAAATTATAACACTCATTGAGCTTTATTTTAAAGTAAAAAATACTCCAATTCAATGTATTGGTGAGATATAACTACTGTAAATAACTATTAAGGAGCTTAGTATTAATATCCTAAGTGTATTATTTATAGAATCTTCTAATTACCAATCCCTCGTGATTTATTTATTTTTCTACGATAGATAATTAATTACCTGTGTATTATTCCAAGAACCTACATATTATCCCAATGCTAATCAAAATTAGCGCAGCTGTTTATCACACAAAACCGTGAATTTTTCTAGAGTAAAACGTAACCTATATCAATCTCCGACCCGTAAACAATCGGTATATGACAAAAATTATGTCGTTGCCTATTTGAGACGTAAACGATAAACAAAAAAAGGAGTCTTTAATGTGCAGTTTGACAATGAATTTGTCAATAACTATTATTAAGTCTAACACTTAAGTAAGTTGGCTTACACATTTTTATTATACATACAAATAAATGGTTAACGCTGATATCATAATAATAACGTCATAAAAATGTGATTTGGTACATTTCACACTCAACCGCTCATCAAGATGTTAGACATCAAATTCTCGTTTAAAAATAATCAATGCTGTTATCACCATTCGTCCAGTAATTAGAGATACTTGAATATATATTGTAGATTTCAGCAAAATAAATGTCAAGTTGACAAAGCATATTTTCCAAAATGTTTTCTTTTATGTATTGTAAAGTACAGGTTTAAAAATTGTGATAAAATGATTAATCGCTCTCAATCCTTACATAATCCGTCTTATGAATACAGAAACTTTTGCCAAAATCAGAATTAGTTTATTTACGCTCATACTGCTCAGGTTACTGTTAAATATTAAAAATTTCAACTACATCCGTCCAATAAATTCGGTGAAAACTGGGTGTAGCGAATAGACAGGCAGACAGACGGTTACGAATGATCCTATAAGGGGTACAGTTTTTTTTATAGAATGAACAAAATACTAAAAATGGAAAGCGCTTGTTAAAATTGCTTTGTCTCTGAACACGAAAAAGTATTTAAGTTAGCAACAATGTCGTTTTATAGCACTCTTCCTGCAGCGCCACGTCCAACCGATTTAATGTGCCATAAGAAAAACATCAGTAAAAACCAGCACTTTATTGCTTGAAAGCAATTCGCTGAAACTGCCATCGCACACTCAGAAGACGTTTGTTAACGACTTTCGAATAACGCTCTCGTTATTATGCGCTATTATTTTACATAATAGTATTATTATTATCATGATATTGCGGCTCACGTAACAATAATAAGAAGCGCTCGTAGCTTCACGGCTTATGTAAAGCGTAGGAAAACAACAGAGCTGAGCAACTTCGGGAATTTTCGAGACCAACTTACGACCGAAGTTGACGTTAAAGCCGTCGATTCTGTTTGTGACTATGTACTAGATTACATTCATTACGCTCCGACTTCTCGATTCTTGTCAATTGTCTTCAGGTGATTAATCGTTGGAGCAACGTAGTAGTACACTTAAAAAGTTCTCAGTTATAACAATAATAGCAACAGTACCATCCTATCGCTACTACTGCTCACTGTTTGATGATGCGCGGGTTCTACGAATCTCAAGGTTTATCAAATTCAAAACCCGGAAAAAGGATTAGAGTTACGGAGAGCATGCTTCTCTTGGTGGAGCGTAGGGAGACCCCGCAGTTCCGGAGTGACTTGGTTGGTTGCAGTTAGGCGACAATCAGATGGTCAAGGAACTCGCTTGAGTTTAAGAGCTCTCGCAGAAGCGATTACCTCACTATTGGACAAGCGAGGGGTTCGATCCCCTATAGCATTTCACAGGGCCGTTGTCGGCATCGTCGAATAACGCCTGCGCCAGTTAAACCACATGTCAATTATAAAGAAAAGTAGCTGCAAATGAGTTGAAGCCATAACATAACCGTTAGTTACCATTTTAGTGCACCGACTGTTTGGAGCGTATACTATTAAGTAATTTTTTGTGCATTATCTTGCTTAATACATAACTAATAAATATAGGAGTTTTAATATTTGTTAAGTAAGTAATTAATGTAAATAAATTACTCTGAATCAACTAAGTAAAGGTGGTTAAACAAATGTTGACACTAATTAATCTTATGTTTATACTCTGGACTTTAATCGAATTGGTGTTTTAAAAGTAAATCCCACATGAAAATATTCTGAAACATCAAGACTCTGTGAATATAATGATAATAAGGTTACCCTACAATGTTAAAAAAACGACGATTTAACTAATATACACTACATAGATACATAATTAACATAAAGTATATATAATAAAATTACATCACACATGTACCCAAATATAAATATTTTAAATTAAATTATATATTTAATATATAATAATTATATATACTGTATTATATATTAATTTATATATTAAATTGGTTTACTTGTTTGTCTGTACTATTAGGTATTTAATTTACATTTTATTACAACGAGTACCCACAATACGTTTTATTTATTGCCAAAATTTTGATCAACTTGCATGATACGTGGTCACGGCGAAACTGTGGGGGAGGGGAGAAACCACTAGCTTGTCAACGGTAAAAATGTATGAATGAAATTAATTTAAAATCTAATCGCTTAATTTGGTTTTCTCGGACTTCCAGACGTCTAAATCGTTTGAAATTTAATACATCTGTTAAATATGGATGAGAATGAAATAAATTCAGAATTATGACTAGATATTTTTTTTCAAAAGACTTTTGAGGACTTTGGTCTAACGCATGACTGTCGCCTCAATTTGCTTAAAAGTCAGCTGTGAATACCTTCCTTCCCATTAGGAACATATAGAGAACTCAACTTTTCTTTCACCGAAAAAAGTTATAATTTATTTATATTAAATCTTAGTATTTAATTAATTATGATAATCTGACATTAGAGATACATGTAGAATTTTCCAAGCGCAGTGTCCATGATCGAGGTTCATCACTAGAGTACCACTGTTTGTATCCACTTATGGTTTACCGCCTGTAAACATTAAAAAGTATAGGACCTGCCAAGTATATTACGTACACCAATTCCATTCACATTCTTTAAGCGACGTGTAATAAAGTTTACGGAGATAGAGCACATATATCTATCCTTGTATCGTGGGATTAGGATTCGCGAGGTTCCGCTAAACTCACAGCTAAGCTCTCGCTCGTCGCCATCTACAATTGAATATTTCGTTTTTATCGCACTCACTTTCATTTGAGGAAACCACGTCTCATTTTTGTAATCCAAATTCGTTATTTACTCACCCCTTTATCGCGGGTAAATCGTAGCCACAAAAGTTTTATCTTATTGTTCAGGCACTTAAGAGGCCTTGTTACAGTTTTATCGTTCACTCTTTCGGAATATTAAAAAGAAGAGTAATAATTGTGAATTTTGTTGGGAAATTTATTCCTTTTCACGATGTTAACATTAAAAAGCCTTACGGCCTATAGAAAATATAATAACAAAGGCAATTGGCCGCCGCTTCTCCTCTTTTATTTTTCATCATAAATAATTTAAAAGACATCGTTATCATAACTGGCCAAATATGGAATGTCAATGAGGGAGGATGTTTTAGATATTTTTTTCTAAAATGAAAAAAATGCAAACAAATATTTTTGTGGATTAAAGCTTACAAATAAATAATCATTCGATGCAATTTTTTTAAGTAATGATTACACATTACAAAAGGTACTTACTGTAGAAATTACATGAAAAGTTTTAGTAGACATTAATGCATTTATTATAATTTTTCACAGTTGTTGAAGATGTTTCTTGAAACTTTGCCACTAGCTTACTGCAAGAGCTATACATCCTGCCTGCCATCGTTTTTTGTTTCGTTCATCACTTGCGATATTTAAATATTTTGGCAAAAATGTTTACGAATGTTTGACAAAATCTTCATTGAAACTTTCTTTTTCTATTTGACATTAATTTACGAAATTTTTTGCTTAACAAATATAAAAGTTAAAGTTAACGTGATACATTTTCGTTCCTAATTGCTCACTCTTTAGGAGATAATATTCAGAAGTTGCTTAATTTGTATTTAACGTATTTCACTCTTTTGGAGAGAATATTCAGAAGTTGCTTAATTTGTATTTAACGTATTTCATATTAAAGCAATTGCATGAAGTTACAAGCATATATCAACAGGGACTTCACGAAATTGCCATATGGTTATTTATTTACCGTTTATTGTCTGTATAATGGGCGAACTTAATGCCTGGTGGCATTCTCTACTAGTCAACCCTTGGTGTTGGTGAGAATGTGGAGTGGGCGGTAGAGTAAACAAAAATACATAGTTTAAATATTATGACACTACTAGAAATACACACACACACACACACACACATATATATATATATATATATATATATATATATGTATACTACTATACATAAATCAATAAAGAAATATATTATATTTTATACTTACTCTTATCCCATTTTTGACGCCTAGGACATTCACCAAATGTCCTGAAAATCCTTAAATCCGATTTTACTAATTTTACCTTAAAAACCAACTACAACTCTCAAGAATTTAATTGCAAAAATTATGGAGTTTTGGACAAACAAATTTACATCCAATATTTTACTTTTCTGTGAGCGAAATTTATTTTTTTCTGGGGTCTAATGGACCCTACTCATCTTAGAGTTCAAATCAATCTCCCCTGCTCCTTACCGTCTTGCAGAGCGACGGACGAGACAATGGCGAATGGTATTTCTCGGAGGACGTTGGACTTTGTGATATCTAATTTAATTCTACGGCAGTTGTGCGTGACGAACGGTTTTTTTAATACCTATCACTCTCCTTATACAATCAACCGTAAAATGTTCCTTATGTGTCATGTTTTGGTGTCAGAGTATAAATAAAATATGAAATATATATAATAATAAATAATAAAAGCGAAGCGAGAACTGTTTTACTAGTCAATTATAAATTGGCGGATGTGTATTTAAAAAATAGTGCATACTTCGATTGAATAAATATAGCATCTCCAAACAACCTGTTTTTTCCATATGAAACGGCAATACTAACAATATACCAAATTCTGATGACTACCGTTGTACATTTACTTAATTAAATTTAAAAAAACTTATGTCGTTTTATAAAGATTGCTTTTGCAAATCTTTGCCAAATTCATCGAAGAAGACAATGGAATACGAAGGATTTATTTTTGACACTTTTAAAATTGAATGATGATAGTATAAAAGTAATTCCGTGTGAGCTGCTAAGGTCGGATTTGGCAATTTTGATCATTTTAGTATCGCCGGGAAGTTTATTTATAAAAGTAAATGTTCGTAGCTTATTAGTAAACAGAAATTTATTAAATTTGTTTCCGAATAGTAATAGATTCTTAAAAATAGTTTAACTCAGTCTATATTTTCACTGTAGATATATATAGGTATTATGGGCTTATTACGGATACTCCATAAGAGCTCTGCTGTCTTGATTGTAATAAATGGTGTAATTTCCTCTAAGGGCCGAGCGGTCTTACTCTTTCCACACTCATTTCTCAAGTTTCAAGCGAAAATCGATTGCGAAGCTAGTAAAAGTTATGCCATTACAATGCTATGTTATTAGCATTTTTATATTGTATTCATGCATGCGAAATAGGATAAAAAATATCCTTGTTTATTATTTAAAGTACCATAATATTGATTAATGTGTTATTTGATAGTGTAAAATGTATAATACTTGCGATGATTGCAGATATTTTATCTAGCTAGCCCTTAACATCATTCAAGAGTACTGTCATTGTCATAACACTATGTTCAAAAGTCAGTGGCCTTCAATTCAAGGTACCCACAGACTGCCTCGTCTATTGATCACGTATAAAAGGTGTTGGTTGACACCCTCAACATCAGAGTTGCAGCCGAAACTTGTGATAGCAGTCGTAAGGAATATAGGTTACCTTACCTTAAAGCGGTAAGTGGCCACACAGATTATCTTAAAAACCTTTCCTACCTAATGATTTTCGAGAAAAGTTATCGTCGATGATTTTCAATCCAACATTGTATTTGTTAACAGATGAAGGAAATGTTTTATTTACTTATATAATTTGCCAAACATAGAATTAGGCTTTCGTTGACTTTCTAAACCATTAATAATAATAATAAACATTTACACACTCATACCCACGGGCTAGGGTTCCCTGTGTCGTGAATGACATGGACACACACAAATTAAACATCAATAAACACCCATTGCTCGGCAGGCAGGGTCATTACCGACTCGGATATGGCCAATATAATATAAGTATACCGGATCCTGGTAAAAAAGAGATAACAGGTTCCTTAAACCTTTTCTACGGGTATCGTAAATCAAATATGTGCAATGACAGCTTACCCCTGCCGATAGAAGAAATATATTTTAATCGGATAAGATTTTTTCTTAGATGTATTCTTAGATCCACAAGTAATATATGTTATATGTAAAAAAGTTAGCTGAACACGTAAGTTGGAGCATTGTTCATTTTGTAGACAGAACTTTTGGTATTCTTGACGTAATTTGCCAATGAGTTTATTGAATAAGAAGTTATAATTCTGGGTCGTTAATAAAGGATCTTACTATGCTATTGCGCGGAGTAATAACACCAGGGTTCAAAATAAAGCTGCAATTCTTGTGCGATCCCTCAAATTATGTCAAAGTTCAGTGTTTCAGACATTTATATACATACGACTCTGTAGCAGATTTGGTAGCGATTGTTCCTGCGAAAGGTTCCATGTTCAATTCCTGGTCGAGGTAGATATTTATGTGACGGATAAATTTTGGTACTCGGTTCTTAGCTGTTCGTGAGATATGATCATATTTGTAGTGCGTCTATTTTAATACAACCTATCGGCATTCTTCGTTGCTAGCTAGGGTCGTGTTGTGTTGGTGCAAATCGACTACCAAAATATATTACTAAAATAACCCATTATGATATGTTTATAACAATTTCGACACAATGTATGCTAGTTCTGAAGTGTGAAGTGTTTACTATAGCGTTAAAGTATACATAATGTAACTTATCGTATTATAAGGCTTATTATTATAAGCTTATTAATTATATTATATAGAAAGTTATTTCGTAAATGTTAAAGATTTAAAATAAACTTTAAATGGTTATTAAATCTGTATGTTATATTCGCTTTAAATATCAGGAGAGGCTCTTTATACTTCCCCGTGCTTTAAATCTAATAAGAACATTGAACATTTATATTTAATGAATAGTAAATCGATTGAACATTTCGCCGCTCAATACTCAATTCAGTTCCCGCTCGTTCCATTTCAATACTATAAAAGATCGATGAAATCCGACGAGACCCATAATCATTTGTTATTTTCAGGTCTAGTTCTCTGTATTTATTTATCATTAAAAATAGATATGACTGCGCATGTAGGGAAATGGTGCTAGTGTTGATTAACTTCCGGAATTGTAACAAGTGATGTAACACAACATGCTGGGAAGGCGACCATTACAGAAAAATACACAGACCTGCCATTAAATTTGCGCGCGCTACTCACGTGTTATTTTTGTCAAAATGTCGCCCTCTGCGCTTGCAGATACATAAAGGTCGTATTATTTTATCGAGGGCCGACGAGTTATTGTCATTTGCTTTTTTACGACGTATGATTGATTAGCAGCATACTATTGTAGTATTATTAATAAACAATATGTTTCGTTATATTCAATTGTTTATAGTACCTACATTAATAATTTATATATAGGTATAGCCATAAATAAGAAACGAATATTCTTTAACAGTCACCAGTAGGCTTACGTGCTGTGCATGGATTGTTATCATATTTATGTGTAAAATAATTTATAATAAACGTACGGTTAGGAAAATATTTATAGATATGGCTAAGTTTTGTTATTTGTTAGGGGATTTTTTGTTGAAAAACATTGTATTCAGTAAATGTATGTGTATGCAAACTACCGCAACGACCGATATCAACAACCATATATGTCTTTTTTGAAGCTCCAAGCGTTAAGAAATATCCAAACTACCGACCGCTCCCGAAATTGCTCATCGTGGTCTATCTATACATACGATTAACTCAGCAATCGGACTAAGAACACTCCAATGTAATACAGGGAAAGCTTACGAGCTAATTATTACTTGCTTCGGCAAATATAATTTTTAATGGTGTACCACGTAAATCCAGTTGTCTGATTCCAAGAGACGAGATCACATCAACGACATTATGGAACAGAATATCATGATGATATGTGACTAAGTTTCAAATGAACTACAACACAATCGTTAGGTACTTTCTTACATTGATTCCTTTACTATATGAGTAGTTGGACGTATTATTAGACCAATAATTGACAGTTTCAAGTAACCATATTGTAGGAACTAAATTTTTGGTTATTTATTTTGTTTTATTCTGTCAATGTTCCAAGTCTGATGTTTGTGTTAGCTAGTGTTAGTAGACACTAGTGATACATAGGTTAGTTTACTGGTTAGCAGTTAGGGTTTTCACAGTCGAATTCAATAAATTCCATCTGATCTCTCGATATACATATTTAACCAAATACACTTTTACTGAAATGCAGAATTTGTTATCGGATAAAATATTAATTAGTTCTGTATCAAATTGTGCCTACGATTAGGTATATCTATCCAATCTAAACGTTGAACGTGAATGTAGAAATGTATGTATGTATGTATGTATGTAATATATTAAAACACTGAATTGCGGTAATTTTATTGATACTAAAATGAATTTTCATAACGGCCATGCACAAAGCTAAGCACGTCATAAGTCGCTTGTGTCAAATCACACTTTTTATTTTCGCATATTTTATTACGGTAATAACGCGATAAGGGCCCATAGAATTCGTGAATAATTTGCTGTGTTCCCGTTACTACAACATAAAAAGAAGTTAATTTCCTCGTACATGAGTTTCCTGTTTTTGTTTTTCAAATTAAATTTAATAAAAGTTTAAAATAATAGTTAAAATAATAGGTGTTATTCACGATACTTAAATATGATGTGTTTATATATAATGTAAAAGGGACCTACATATGCTCATTAAATTGGCAATTTTTCACCCCTTGTAGTAGACTTTTCTACCCTATCGATTATCAGTTTTTTAAAAAGGTCTGCTCATAGCATCTCAGCCAGCAGGCTACAGCGTGGCAATGTCAGCTAGGTATGTACTTATGTTTTTATTTTTGTCTGCTAATTTTATCGTTAAGCATGCTGTTTCGTAGCGAAATATCAACGTAGCCTAATTTTTATGATTACTCGGTAAGTTTTTTTGAGGCTTCAGTTGACGCCAGCTAGAAAGGTCACTTTCGATTTCTGATACCAAGAAATACCAGGTGCGATGATATATCGTAGTTTACTGACTAGAATTAGAAAATTAAATTAATTAAATTAAATTAAATTAAATTTAAAAATTAAATTAGAAATTTTTTTTAATAGATATGTTGAAATATAATAATTATTACTTATTTAAATATATTTAATTATTTAAATTAGATGTTTGGTTTGGGTTTCTACATGAGAAGGCTTATTTTGAGTTCAACCCTGTTTCGGATTAATTAATTATGAATCATTGACTGGATGATTTAAAAATGAATAAATTTACATTTCAAATTCAATTTGAATCAAAACTTGATTCAATTTAGAAATAGATTCGATTTTCAGTCGAACGATCAAATAACTCCGTTAGGTAAATGGCATAAGAATTCTGAAATGAGATCCATCCCCTCCACAGATATCTATTTGTGCGAAAGAAATCCAGAAAAAATGAAATTTACTGTAACAAATTTAGCACGTAATGATTTAAGTTTAGGGATATTTTTTTAAGTTACTTTTTGGATTGACCTAATAATTAATTGATGTATTTAAAAGTAAAATCGAATGTAACTATTATAAATACTATACTATTCAGATATATCTTATATATTTATTCGTGAAAATTACACCATAACGTAATTTACGTCAAAAGGACCGAAAAGCCGACAGTTGAAAAAATGTTAAACTCGTCACAAAATATAACGTTTACGAAATCACAACGAAAATTATATGAATAAAATAAATGTGAAAAGAATTCCTATTGAAAAAGGAATTGCCGGTGCCTATCTATATAATACTTACGTGAAGCATGGTAAAAAAGAGGGTTGGTGATAGCTTTGAAAACGAGATATGAATTCAGATCCGCACCTGGGACTGAAGGCCAAAATACTTACATATTGAGGACAATGTGTAGGTTTTCATTACTTCTTAGAACACATGATTTGGCAACCGAGATCGAAATTAAAGTCACTTACCTACCTATATAAGAATAAAAGAAAAATTACGTAATTTATATGAGTGTTCCAATATCGACTTAAACATTTGTAGATGATAATGATTATAACACTGTTAAGAAAATTAAACTCGTATAGCAGTATAGGTATACCGCCTGTACAGTGAGTGTCACCTGGTGAATATTATTAGAAGACTGTACCTGCCAGTTAACAATACACGCAAAAAAATGTAATTTATGGCTCATACTAAACAGCTTATCTTAAATAGCTGAATAAGGTCAAAGATGAATTACTAAGAGCACCACAAAGGCGGGGAAACTAAAAGTCTGCAAACATGGGTACAGGATACACAGAGCAAGTACCTACAATATAAATTTTATGAGTTATTAATATTAAGCCCACAGTGACAGAGGCACTGAAACGTCTTCCGAGTTATGATTTGTAAATAATCTGATTTTACTGCCGATTTTTTATAGCAGTCATAAATACACATGAAAATAATAGTATAGCCTTGCAAAGTAACAAATAAGAAAAGAGATTGTAGTCTAAAAATACCGCGAAATGAAAGCACTAAAACCGAGAGCTCTGTAGAAATATTAAATCAATAATAAACCTTATTATGTTTGTTACTATATTTATAGGCTATACATTTTTTACACTAAGTTTGATGAACGCGGGGTCTGAGAAATAAACCCAATTTAATTAAACCTCCAAATATGCTTAAAATTCTTTAAATCTCTTTAATGGTTTCTCTATTCTAAGTATACATACAGACAGACACAAAAATTCTAAAAATATATGATGTGCAGGTTTACAGATAAGTACAGATTCGGCCCCGTAAGTTTTAGTAGAATTTTTTTAACTATAGAGTAAGTGCGCCTTATATGGACCATCACAAGGATTGTCTTAAATAACTCTTAGAATCTTACAGTGTCATCATTGTTATTTATTTGAAACAGATCAATAATTATTTGGTATAAAAAACTAGCAGTAAAACTCTTCAAAAATATCAAAATCTTAGTATTAACCGACATAAACTTTAATTAAAGTGAACAAAAATGGACTTCATTGTTTTATATAATGGACTATAGTCAATTTGGTTGAAAATAATAGAAAAAAAAATTGTGATTACGTAATAACACACTCTTGATGAGCCTATCACAGAACGTCTTCGGAAACAATTCCATCACAGTACAAGCATTTACCATTTTCATTTTGAGAACGATCAGGATTTTTATCTGTGCTATCATTGATTTCATAATCAATCACATCATTACTCTTAGAAGATGAATCTTTATTTTTTGTGGTTTTCTGGGTTATTTTCTTTGGTGCTTTCTTTGATTTATCTTAAAATTCAACGGTTTTTTTTTCAAATCTGCTTCTTTCTTCATTTTCGTTGATATTTCTAAAATTTCATTAAAATTTTTATTTTTTATATTATTTGATATTTATTAAGTTTATGGTTAGTGACATCACTAAGTGATTGTTGTTCTATTTTCGATATGCAAAGTTTCGGTTACTCTGTATGTTTCAGATGCTTGCAAAAAGCCAATATGGATCAATAGTCCATATTTAAAACATGATTGTGGTCCAAATTGTAATATTCACACATTTCGAGATTAATAATGTTGTTCAAACAATTACAATAATTATAGGATGTTACAACTTATATGAATAATTACAAAAACCCTCACCATTCCCATGGTTTTATTTACTTCCACATCAAGTATTGTTGTTAAAATAATAATCCTATAGAGTTATATTTAAAAAATTATATTGCATGTTAACGAAAACGAAAAGCGCCTGTCGTGAATACATAAATGTGCGCTGCTTCACCGGGAGCGACTGGCGAGCCACGGTTGGGGTGATGATAAGTATGCGATAAGCTCGACTGGATACAACAAACGTATTTTGAGAAATGCTGGTGGTCCATATTATATGAACGGTCTTCGCACAGTAGTACACTTACTCTATATTTTTCATGTCACAGTTCCAAATATTTAAAAATCGGACTATTTCTTCATTTGGAATATACTTGCTTGTCAGTAATGTTTCTACCGCTCTCTGCTCAATCATCACCTCTTCTCAGCACCGCTCACTCCACCTCATCACCTCATACTGATCTTTTACAATTATATACATATTTAAATCCTCCGCTAAATTATAATATATATAATATAATCGAACCCATTACTTCTTAAAACATTTTTATGCAATAACAAAACTCAAATATTTGAAAATGTATTGGAACCATAAAATTAATATTTACGTTAACATATTATGTTTATTATTGTACGTAGGTGACAAATCAATGACGTCACTCGGGAAATTTTATTTCCGTAACAAAATTTACATTGTCTATAGTCATTCATATTTAAGCGGTGAAATCTCGATTTCACCCACTCGACACATCGAGCAACGAAATATATGAAAATCACAAACTATCGGTCTGCCCCGATCTTTACAGCAAGGTAACAGTGACCCCGGTAGGTTATTACGAAACCTGATAGAATCACTGACCAGCTATAGTATTGTGCCAGCCAGCGGTTTGTAACAGAATTCCTTTAAACTTGGAAACCTCGAAAGTGGAACAACTGTTTCTAGTAGGTATGTTGTATAAAATAAAACAATCTGGTTACTGAGAGTCACTTTGACTTTCTCTTTTATTTGAATATCATTGACATTATAACAAATCGACAACATTGAAACAGGTAATAATATATCTAATACACAGTATATTATATAGTCAAACACTTAAAGCCTCTATCCGCGATATGTCCGACCACAAACACGTAATAAGTAAGTTCGTTACTAAACTCAGACTCGTGCTCTTTGAGCAAATACGAGAAGTAAAAGAGAAACAAAATGATAGTATCATTTCTCGACTAGAAACAACACCTATTTATTTTGATAATAGGAAAAAAATAGCTTCACGGAATTTTCTTTTACCTGGAAATGAAGAAAAACGAAAGGTTAATAAAATAAAAATATCAAGAACCGTTAAATTAACAAAAATAGAAAGAGGAAATATAATAACAAAAAATAGGAAAAATATATAGAAAACTAAAAAGTAACTAAAAAATACACCGCAAAAATATTAATTCAGAAATCAACATTATTATTTATAAATAACTGCACTCAATAATTGGAACACCTAGCAATAACGGTGAAGTAATACCTAAAATTTCACCGACAATCTCGTGGCACTCACTAAGCTTCGTCAAATCAAATGCACGTTGTCAATCGACTATACATTTAAATCTACCACATGTTTCGAAAACGTATTCTAATTTTTAACTGTATGTAATACGAGTATTGGCGTCATATGGTATTGCCCTACAATAAAACTACTTCTAAAAGTGCGGAACAGACATTACTGCACAGCAATTTCATATAGTCAATGCGATATTTCAAGTGATGTCTTAAATGGCATACGACGATGGACAATTCAGCTACAATCTCCAGGCCAACTTGGTTCATCAAAGAGAAAGATTAATTGGGAGCAAAATATATAAATTCGCTAATTATAATCGCAAAGGCATAGAGTTTAAATGTCGTAACGGGCAATGCAATGAAGAATATGCAAGAGGGATAGAATGCATTCATGTTCACATAAATAGTATATTGAAACTGATATTAGCAAAATAGAAATAACAATGATAAATCAATATTAAAAAAAAAGTCAACGATAGTAAAATTTATTCATAATAGATCAATGCCCAATTGTGAACTTCTAAAGCTGGATAAACAAATAATTTAAATAGGAGGTTTGAGAGGTATGATTTTTGTAGCTATACATACATAATTATGACATCACTTAAAATATTTCTCTATAAAGGTCATAATCAATATTACATAACAATATAATATATGCATAACACATTTAATTCGTATCTTTCATTTATTCCTACACATTTATATCAATTTCATTTGACAATATTTAAAGCTAATAATTTAGAATTCTGACATTTACTACGTACTTTATAAATATGGATAACGATATAATGTAATATGTAGAATCTGATCTGTGAATTTCAATTCACAAATGCAATGGACCAAGTGATACTAAAATTACAACTACATTTCTAAGTGTAAGTAGTAGTAAACTTTTCCAAAATACATATATTATTTACCCCATAATACGTTCACATAATTATATAAAATAATGCAATAACGAGTATAATAACAAATATTTCCACAAGTCCTTAAAATTAAAAGGAATAAAACAAATCCAATTTAATCATATTCCATGCTTTTTAAAACCTTTCAGAGTTTATATGTTTATAATGTTAATCAGAATTTATAATGTTTTGAAATATATTAAATAAGCTAGACTTACATCACAACAATTTTCTAATCAAAGTGTCAGGATGTTTATTTACTTTTTTTTATTAAGTTTGTAATATGCCAAGGGGATAAGATATCATTTGGTACTCCTTATTTCCTATTATCAATATATAAAAAATCAAACAAATCCAAACATCTTAAAAAAATTTCAATTTTGAAAGTAACTAAAAATTTTATAAATATTTAAAAAAAACAAGTCCGCCTAGCATGCTTGTCACAAGTCTTATCTCGCAGTCATATCGTTATCTCACTAAATGACAGATGTGCCTTATTCCTACTCTTTCCATCTTCCTATCCTCCATCCAATTTAATGTATAATAATAATAATACACAATAAAAATACTTATTTAGGTAAGACATCCCACTTTGGTCAATGCAATTTATACATAGACGGCATTTTAAGTCTCTTGACATAATAAATATATAAATTTATTATCACATAAATAAATATAATTATAATAAATTATATTCCCTACATTGTTCTTCAAGATACATTTTAGTATTTTGAGAAAGGAATTCACATATATTTCACAACTTAATTCATAGAATTCATAAAGTTTCTGTAACATTCCAACAAACATTCCAATCACATTTAGATTTCCGGCGTACGATAACATTACTACATGGAGAAAGATTAAAACATCCATTGTCTCAGAAAGCATTAAGAAGTAGCTGGCCAAAATTATTTTTTAAACCCCTTTAAACATTAATAATTCGAATTATGACTACAAACATTGTTAATATCTTGACTACAGCTTCACTTATCGCATATTATTTATTTACGTGAATTAACAAACTTCACATAATTTATTATATTATATTACAAATTATTTGGCTAAATAAACTTCGATGGATTTTCTACCAGCTACACAGAAATACACGAAGAGCACTATAATAGATGATGGGGAGCAATAATACTATAATTGCAATGAACAAGCAAGCACTGTCTTAATAAAACATATTTATATTGTGTGAATAGGACCGAACCGAGCCGCTCTAACGATTACTACATATATCATAAAGATAAAGATTGCAAGTCAAGATGAAATTTGATACATATATATATATAATGATGAGGATTGAATTTCTACATAAAAGTTGATACATACTACGGCTTAATCATGAAGGTAATATTTAGAAATATACGCTCTAAAACTACGATTTCAAAATTGAACATGTTACTATTTACTACAACATTTACTACAATATAGTTTTCATAAACTAACCCCTAATTGGTAAAAATTGATACCTTGTGTGTATATATATATTGTTTATTTTACTGCTAGGAAGAAATTTTATACATATATTTATTTACTTTTAAAATTGAACTATAAATAATTTTCTAACTTAAAACCCAAACAAAACGTATATTATTAAAGATTTAAGGAAGTAGAGGAAATATAAAAGGGTAAAACTTTAAAGAATATATTCATCTCAGAAATCTACATCAGTCATCGCTCATCAATTCCCATGCCTCTGGCGCCCTGTACAACAAGCTCAACAAGAAATAGGTCTCTTCACCTAAGGTGTTTCCTAAATCTTCCTGACAACAATAACCTCTCAAGCATATCGCACCTTTAGAATGAAAGTGACTTAACTCAAAATTCCTGAAATTCCAGATTTTACTATAAATTTACTTAAAAAAGCCTACTCTAAAACCCCATGGTGAAAAAGAGACCGAATTATGAGTGAGAAATGAAAAAGGGAAAACCTCATACATCAGTCTCTTTAAATTTACTCAAGACCATACATTTTTGAAAACTTTCTTCGTCATTTCCCATAAATTGCAATTTTTGAGTTAAGTCCCTTTCATTCTAAGGGTGCGATATATGTTCAAAAAGTTTATTTTCCATTTATACCATGAGATACTGGTCTTTTCGCATATCTTTAAAAAAAATATTACTCAATTTTCTTTTACTTTGAGGACAAATTTATAAACATGTTTTGCTACAATTTTATGATGTGAATCTGAATCACAATAGTAAAGAATAAATGTTCGGTGATTGAATGGTTAATAAATGTGATGACCCTGTAATGTGAAACTGTCCGTTATTCATAAATAAATTGTTTATACCCCACAACCTAGCTTTTGGGCCACATGATGGTAAGTGGTTATCACTGTCTATGCACAACTTCACATATTTAAGAAATTTATGTTTACAATTAAAATCAATTACTTAACTAAACCTTATATTGAACAACCGCTTGAAATTGGTGTTTATGTGTTTTTAATTGTCATTTCGTACAAGCGTAACAAAGGGCAAAATTAATACCTAATGGACAAGTTCGAACACGGCATATTCTTAATAGCAATTTAAAAAAATAATATTCTGTCTAAACTCTAAAAAGTATTAACAGATAGTTGATCAAGTATATTTTAATACAACCGCATTAGCTCAATACGTACGCATATTACATCGCGAGGCGGCGCAGCGCTCAGCGTTTGTGATCACGAAGTCACCTCCCAACAAATTAAGTTGACAACTAGACGTATTCACGGCAGATCAATTAATAAAAGAACATCTCAGATGTGATGCGTGTTTAAAAATGTAGTTCACGATGTGAATTACACAGGTTACAATGTAATACGTATGACAAGACTTTCCGTCTCGCTCGCGCTTGAGGGTCAACATAAGAATGCATTAGTTGAAAAGTTTGTTAATTTGTTTATTGTAGTTTAGATGAATACTTTATTCATATTAATTGTGAATAATTTCACGCCAAAGTAGCAACTTTTATTAAGGTGTATTTATATCAATATTGCAACTTCGGTATGTGGATCACATTCATGACGAGAGTACGGGGAGAAACTTCATATGTAACACTTGACCAATACATAAATCCCCTAAAGATGTAATTGTATACAGTGCCCCGGGATTTATAAAGTTAATTGTCGCTAAGGCAGCTCATATACCGAGGAAACAAACATATCGAAATTTTTTCACAGAATAAAAGAACGCACCAATGCTGTTCAAAATAACGACCCAAAGCAATCCGCTGTAAAATAACTCTCAATTAAGCCAGTGCAACCTTCTAATCGAGGTGGAAAGCTAAATCAAAACGTAATCCTAGGAATTTTAACAGAGATGGTTCAAAGAGAGCGTAAACGTTAATAGAATTCACGCTTTCACGTGATTAATTTATGTTGATCAAAACATTGCCAAGGTCAATAATGCCTGAGGATGTCGTTAATTTCATGTCACATGCTATGGCACTTAGGAAAGAAAAACGATCGAGACGAAGGTTGACAAGCTTATCTGTCATTAATGTTTGTCAAATGTCATTAGTCAAGAGTTTCATCGTGTCACCAGTCTCGCCGATGATGATTCATGTGGTCGAGTCGAAATATCGGTATAAAATAGAATTCGCTACAACTGAAATATTTTGTGTGTGCAATATTAAATTTAACATTATTTTTTATCTGCAATATCATGCATAAAGCAAAAGCATCATACTTTGGGTCCTGATAGTTACAACAATACGGTGTCATGATATGCTGAAATGAAGTAGTAATGAAGTGGGAGCGATTAGAGGTTATATCTACACATTGCCTTGCAATTTGTTAACAAGCACGAAATCCTTCCTTCCCAGTTTGTTAGTAGTTGCTTTTTCCATCTGACTTATATTACCCGTTTCCCATTTAATATAAAAGAAAATAAATAAGAAATGTCAATTTTAGTAATTATTAGCAAGTAGACGACATTCATACCCACATTATTAAATTCATATAATTTGACACAAAGATTTCAATGTGGCACATTTAAGAGGGCTGCTATTTATGTATCCGGAACTGGTCACATACAGAACAATATTTAAAAAGTGATTACTACATTTGAAAATGGAACCCTTTGGCTGTAGAATAAACTGTTTCGTCTCACTGTCAAATGTTTTTCCTGTGGCGTCCCATTATGAAAATCAAATCATCAGTCATCGAAATGGATTTAACTCGTGAACATTTTCATGCCATGATTTATTACGATTTTCGGCGTCGGCTAACTCAAAAACAGTGCACCATCAAAAACCACTGTGTATTACAGGTACAGTAAGTTTAATCGGGGGCGGTCTAACCTCACGGGTGAAATTAAAGACGGTCGCCCTAAATTAGTTGTTGTACCACAAAATATCGATGTTGTACGAGAACTGATAATGCAAGACCGCCATGTTACATACCGCGAGATGGAGGCGTCTCTGGGCATAAGTATGAGGAGCATACACAGATATTTCACGAACATTTGGCGGTAAAAAAAATTGTTCGCGTTGGATTCAAACTTAAGTATCGATCAAAAACAGGCTCGTGTAGATTGGTGCAAAAATTTGTTAAAAAAATACAATCGTGGTGCGGACAAAAACTGTTTATGATATCTACACAGGTGACGAATCTTGGATCTAGCTTATGACCCCGAAACTAAATTGGTCATGTGACTACCGTGTCACTAGAGAATGTAAAACAGTTCTAAATGGTACGCGACCATTTTTTTGCCAGAAGTCTAAGGAAATAAGAAAAAACAATCGACAAGGCAGAATCATTCTCCATCATGACAATGCTAGTTGTCACAGGTCCGCTGAAACAACTCAGGTTTTAGCAGGTAAAAAGATTGAACTAACGGGTCGTTCGCCTTACGGCCCCTATTTGACGCCTAATGATTTCTATTTATGTTCAAACGTGAAGAATAAATTACAGGATCAACGTTTTTCGAGCCGCAAAGACGACACTGATGCGTTCAAAACGCACGTTTTGGAGATACGTCAATCAGAGTGGAAAAAGTACTATGAAAATTGGTTTCAACGTATGCAAAAGTGCATCGATCATCGTGGTGAATACTTTAAAAAAAAACAATAAAACCTTAATAACTGATAAGAGGGTTGTTTCTTTTTGTTATTCCGGATACATAAATAGCGGTCGTCGCAGAAGCATAGGTAAGGTAGGTGTTGGAAATAATTTAAAAATAACTGTAATACTTAGTTATCTTCACTGGCTTGTGCGTGGGGTCTTGGTTGCTAAAGAGACTAATGCCATGCTCAATCTGTTCTTGAAAGCATTGAGGATACACTACATCTTGTGTGTTGCCCACATGGATTTGGCCATCTCCAATATTTAGTGTTTGATTAATTCCACTGGCGGTATTTTTCATCAGCGTGTTCGCAGCATGTGTCCGTTCGATTACATTATCTTTAACGTCCTGTCCGACTGAGCCATACTCGGCATCCATGCTAGTTTCAGATGAGCTTTGCGTTTTCTGTGACAAAATGACAAATATGTAACAAAGATTCAAGACGGAAAGTTAACTTGACATATTACTGGGTAACATATATAATATTATGTTACGAGACAACATTAGATATTAACATTTACTATGGTTATATGTTCTGTGTGCCTAATTTAAGCACGGCGCTTATAGAGAGCATTGCTATTTCGATTTTAAAATTGTCCTGTAGCTCTACAAATAGTTAAAATTTGATTAACGTCCCGGACGGATTTCAAGCAAATTACGGTCGACCTTCAAAGCATGACTGATGCCAAACAATTATTCGCATTAGCATCGAAAGACAATTCTCATTTAGTAATGTCATCGTCAGGCTCTAAGAGATGAATAACTTTAGCAGATATAATCTATGGACTGTGAAAAAAATATATATGAATTGGTTATAGTTAGAAGAAATTGTGTAAAAAATGTCTATTTACTTTCTTCTTTTTTAGCCGACAACGCATCACTGATGCCCTTGATGTTACGAATGTCCATCCATGGGCAACGGTGATCACTTGCCATCAGGTGGCTCGTCTGCTCGTTTGTCGGCTATTTACGAAAAAAAAAAAAAAATCACCCTGTGGTACCTTCGTGAACATAACAGAACAGAGAAAAAATTTGATAGCATGAGATCTAGCAAAGAACCAACAGCACGTAAAAGGCAAATAGATAAAATATAACAACAAGCACCAGTGGCAAATTTGTTTATTGTTTAAAAACGATTATTGAATTAATTTTTATATTCACCTTTCTCCATCTATTCTTCTTACTATATTTCTCTTCGAATTTCTGAATAAACGTCGCTTGGTTAACATAATCTTGTGGTTTCCCTATCACATATAATTCATGTATGTTCATATCTAGAAGATAAGTTAAAGAAAACTATTGGATTAACTTATAGTGATGTCTGGCAGTGTGGATCGGCTTAACTGAAATTATCGACTGTGTCCAAAACTATACTTGAATCACAACCCATTCTCCAACGTAACACAACAACACTAGTGTTTAAGTAGGTTTTAACTTGGTTACTTACAGCTACTACTTACATAAGCCAGCCGGAGTGGCAATAGGAAGCCACAGTGCTGGACTGACGAGCAGAACAGGACTGCGGGTTTCACTAGAGTTAGATTTATTTATTTAGGCCTTTGACTGGACAGAGAAGTGCCAATTAGAAGAACCTCATGTCCACGAGTGGACGTCCAAAGACTAATTGACACTTTATCATTTGTAATGTGCATTATAAATTCACTTTTATTAGGAAACTTTTGTTTATTATACTGCAAGCCAGTGAAGAATACGACACGAATTCAACGGGCTTCCGATTTTCTGGTGAGAAACCAGTAGACACCTACAGAGTAACATACCAGGGCAAAGTATCTCTGGAACCATGTAAGGGTACAACCACCCAACAAGAGGTGTCTCCCCTGCTACATATTGGGCATGTTTGTGATAGAAAAGGAGGCCATCTAATTTTGCTGACTTCAATGGCGGATATGTCATCATAAATCTAGAAAGAAACAGGTAATTAATATATATATATATTATACAATTAGAAAAGAATGAAAGAATTGGTTGTAAATATTTGGTCTAATTACTGTATAATTATAAACTTATATCATTATAGACACAAAACATTTAAAATGTAACAGATACTCAAGTTTCTGCATTTCTGTATGATTCTGATTATGCATTTTATACCCATATTTTGGCCCAGTAACACGAGTCATGGTCACAGAGAAATTAGTAAAAAGGAAAACCTATCAAAAGATGGTATAATAAAGTCTTCTTTATAATACGTACTGAACTCGGCGATATTTTAGTCTGACAAACTAATCTCCGCATTGCACGTTTCCTAGCCTAAAACGCCTCTTCTTTCTCTATTAAACTTCCAAAGATACTTTAGATCTTTATGATATCATGAACTATAGGTAGTAAAGGGCAAATATACTAACACTCAGCTCAGATCGTGATATGTTCTGCTACTGCACATTCCTTTCGAGTCGTTATTTATGATTGCTCTAATGTTTGTTTCTCTAGTTTAGCCACGGCCGGCGACAATAATTTTTATAAGACTCGATGAGTTTAGTTTGAGATTCCAGCCTCGCCGTGACCGTGACATAAGGCCGAATTATTGCATTTAAATAGAAAATCATGAGTACCCCTTACGTTGAAAAAATCTAAAGTTAAATGAATGTAACAAAATTGCAATAATTTTGACTTTGATTTTACGGTAGTAGCCAGTTAGGTAATTAACAAACGCGTCACGTGCAAGGTCTTATGGTAATCCATGTCCACGCATTCCGTAATACCGGGGACAAAGCGTTCAGAAGCGGTGAACACAAGCGTGTTAACTCCAACAATGCAAATTTCTTTAATAACGTAACTTTCACTGTTCATTTTAGAAGAAAAGTGGCAACTAGCCAGACAGGGAAATAATCTTACTGCTTTCCATGAGTGTGGTCATTCGTCAAAATTTACAATCGTATTATTAATATAGTAAATATTACTCCATTTGGTATGTTACACATAGAGATCGAATCGGGCGCTAATATACCTCAACTGCATTTACATTCGCATGAAAGAATAATACGGACATATTATGCCGTTCTGAATAAATTAAAGTAATTTCAGATTTCTGGTATGAGCTAATTTAGTTACTAGGCCGCCCCAATACGGCCAAAAAAAGTAAGTAGTTTACGTATCCATGTGTTCTAATGTCAACTCATACAAACTTTCATTGTAAATTCAAAGTTTCGTTAAAAAGCCACCGGAATCACATCAATAATCAGCACAAGCTCACACTTTAATCTAAAGTACAGTTGAACGTACATTGTTAAATATTACTTACTTCTGTAAGGAAAACCAATCACATTGGGCTTTCGGCAGTAATTTAAAGCTCAGTTTGTTTTTCTTAGATACTCTTTCCAATGCTGGTTGTTCCGAAAACGTTGTTTCTAACCAGTAACGACGGAATTCCAACTGGAATGATTTAACGAAATTGCAAATGACAATGGCATAACTTTCAGACGCGATATTTTAAGTTAAAAACTGTCACAAATGTATGTTTGTAAAGAAATATCGCATAATAATCGAATAAACTACATAATCAAACTTGTTAATTGCCTAATTCTGCATTCGACACAAATTGACACGTGTGCCACGCACACACACTTTGTTTTTAGACATAAAAGTGGGAGTAACTTTAGATTCTAGACTTGAATAAATGAATCTCTGCCAATGTTATAGGGACATACAAATATCTATAATAATAGCTTTCACAAAAAATAGATTACCTCTCCATCGGCCATGACATGATTATTCCATGACAATATGTCCAAAACATACATAGTATTAGTGTCCTTGCAGTAAAAACCATCTAGCACAGAACAGTTCTTCCATTTTTCATTCTCATTGCCACCAGGCAGCAAGGTGGTAGTATTTCTATATAACTGGCCATATTTTGTATAACATTTTGTCATACCCTGCAAAGTAAGTATTGTAGTGGTGTAGTTAGTGATGCCAAAATACTTTCAGCCACAACTGATGGCATATAATCAACATATATTTTGTTTTTAAATAAAAAAAATAGTTACATTATTTTACAACTTTGTGTACTAAATTAATAATAAAAAAATATATGTATGTCTTTCAAGCTTTCCAAATAAAAAGTTTTCTATTGTTGATGTATATTGCAATTAAAATTAAACTATTGATTATTGGTTAAGATGTTATATACTTATTAATAGTAATTAAGTAATCACCATCATCTCAGCTGGACAAGGTCCACTGCTGGGCAAAGCCACCGGGATCACATCAGTAGTCAGAAGCAGCTCACGCTTTCTTTGAGAGCTAACTAAAATCTATCACATCTTAAATCTAAAGTACAGTTGGACATACATTGTAAAATATTACTAACATTTCATTTTTTGAAAAGTCCACACTACATTTATACATATCATAAAATTGAAACTTATCGCTTTCCACACATTAAGGATATATGTATGAGAAAAACTATTATTAGGGGCCTTTATTTATTTATTGATTATGATTAATATTATAATATCTATATCACATTAAAATTACTTACATTACTTGCAACCACTAATGTCCTGGTTCCTTTTGGACATGGTAACACATACCAATTTGTGCTAAAATCTTCTGGCTTCTCTACCATCCATTCAGAATGCATGAGAACATTATCATAATAAAAATTTGATGTCTTGCTAAATCCAGGCACATAAACTCTTGGATGGTATCTAGCCTGGAACATATATTATGATATTAATTCAAATTCCATCAAAGTGTATTCATTTAATAATGTCATAAAATTTTAGGCTTTAAACTTCTGTATAATTTATTAATTCAGCTTTATATCTTAGTTCCACTTTTCAATTAAAAAAAAATGTAAAAGTTCAAATTAAATATTATTGGGTGAATAAAAGAACTAGCAAAACATGATAAAAATCTCCAGAAGGCTGAAAATTTGTTTAATAAATGATTGTAAACCACAGAGTTAAAATACCAGGTTTCATAAATGAATGAATGTCATACTACATTGAAATATTACATCCAAACAATAGCTATAGGTATCTAACTTAGTCTGGCCATGAGTTCTGTTCTTAATAAAAATTCATTTATTGTTTTTTGAAGTATTATAATGTTAACAAATAATTTTTTGTACATATTTATGAGAAATGACTGCCTTTGCCTTTAATTTTTTTCCATGGCAAGTTTACCCACTGCAAGACTCTAGATTTCTTAACACTCATGTCAATATTGAAGTATGATTTAGAGCAGGTCATGTTCTTAAAATTAACCATAATTTTAGACCAATGGGCTCTGATATGACCTAAATGCGGCCCAGCCTTCAGGCTGTTAACTTTCAGAGTTTCATAACATTCATTTCAGCTGGCTATGGCTATGGCTTTGAGCAAAGTTTTTTGAAAAGTCCACACTACATCTATACATATGATAAAATTCAAACTGATTGCTTACTATACATAAAGGATATATGAGAAAAACTATTATTAGGGGCCTTTATTAACGCAATAGAACCCACAACAATAGTTGTTATAATTTTTTTTCGTGCGTTTGTGTGCGCTAATGTCAGAAACGGCTAAACCGATTTTGTTATGGTTTTTATTAATGGTTCCCAGTAAGCATCACTTAATAGTTAAAGTATGTTTCATTGCAATCCGTCCATAAATTAATAAGTTCTAAATTTATACATTTATGATTCACAGAACTAGAAAAATTCAGTCCTAAAACAATGCAGGTGCTATTTCTATGCGTAAGGCGTAGTTCTAAGCGAAGCGAGCACGGTTTTTTACTTTTTATTAAGTGTATTGCTAAGAGATTTCACAAACAATCTAAAACAACCTTATGATACACTTTGAAGTGTTTACCACTTTTCACAAAAATGGAGCTTTGTAACTCCATGATAAGACTCACCCTACCAAATCATGAATAACACAGGATGATGACCGCGTTGCACATATCTTATCGGTTGCAAGCTCTTTGAGAGCTATGTGCTCTGTAATTTTGCTTGTTGTAGTTTTTCATTAATAAAGACAAAATTTTTGTGTCTTCCACCCGCATATCGCGACAAGTCGCTGAATCCTGGCTTTAATGGCATTAACAGCCTTTTAGTTCTAACAAAACGAGAGCACTACGATATGTTATGGTTTTGAACAGGGGAAATGTTGGTATATCTGTTGATAATACTATATACGAAAATACGAAAGGAAACTTATTCTTCTAGTTACTACCAACTTGTTACCCACTTTGAGCAAGGCAATCATTTCAATTCTATTTTATAACATCACATTCCATATGGCAATTTAATAGTAACTTGGATATAAATACATATGAGATGAGATGCATTCCAAAATTGGATTAAAAATTTTAAAAAGATTTATAAATATTATAACAATATTTATGGCCAGACTAGTTATATATAATTAATTATTATACAGTAGTCATATAACGACAGAAAGATGACACAACTGTTTCATTGTCAGGATATTGTTTTTTGTAAACATTCAAATGTGCCACTATGCCACTCTCACATATGTTAAATACTAAAAAAATAATTTTATTTGCATGTTTAAGTGTGTGTTCAAGTGTTTTGTGTGATATGTGCATCCATGCATGTTTCCCCTTTTAATAGAGAAAACAGACAACTGCTACAACAACAGCAGTTACATGAGCTTTAACTGTAATAAAGAATAGGAACTACAGTCTCCCATATTACTTTTGATATTAACTTATTTAATAACATAACAAATTCTTTTGATACATAATAATTTAATAATACACCTCACAGCAGGATTCCCTCTTCTTTGTAAGGTCTGGTCTCCTCCAATTAATTCATTATTTTTTTGTAATGAACATATATATATTAATAATAATGCTGTGATGAGGGAACTTTTAAAGTCAAGAGAAAATTAGTAACATTTAATTCCATACCTGAGATGAATTATTGAAAACAGAACTTTTTTCTTCAGCACAGTTCATCAAATTGATAATTCCTCGACAGTTATCTAGTTTATTTTCACGGTTACTGTAATAAAGAGTATAGTTTTAGTAAATGTTTCATTATAAATTATAAATAACTATAAACTCAAGTCTCAATTTTACATTCGGAATAGTCCCAAGTCATAAGGCTATGGCATTGCTAGCTTGTCATTTGGATTGATTGAAGATTGATTGAAGATCACACAGCCTTGAGATGGTTAAAGAGGTACTAAGGTATGCAGTTTTCATCAAAATATTTTTTTTAGTAATACACACATTATTTACCAAATATCAGATACATGCAAGATCTATCTTCAGTCATCCATGCAGGAGAACAATAATTATACCCCTCAGACAAAACAACTTAAGGATGTTAATTTTTAGTTTAAAATTTATTTAAGTAGATATTAATAATTGACAATAAATTTTAATTTACACAAATGCTCAAACTATTACTACATGGTGAAAACATCTGAGTCACTGCAGGATTTTATAGATTTCCACTGTCTTTATTTTGTTACAATATGAAATACCATGCTAAAATGTTGTATTTATAATGATTGAAGTAAAGTAATTCAGATGTTTTGATATTTTTAAACAAGATTGCTAAGGAGATCCAACCTTCTTGCTATTTCTGTTATGTGAAGGCCGAATTAGGTCCTGTATTGTATTGTACTTGTTAATTTACTATTTTCTTATTAACCTTCCAGTAGCAACGCAGGCAACGAGTCGACATAAACAGAAATAAACAAAATGTTCATTCAGTCAGTATCCTAAGAATGATAGCAATAATGCCAATGCTACTCGTAGATACACAAGCAAATAACTTAATAATGTGAATAATTTAATAATAAACCACTAATAAAAAACATTAACCTTTTCTGCTGTCGGAGAATTTCAGTCCGCCTTTCCTCCTGATTTCCATATTTCCCCCAATTTTTATACAAATCTTTATGCGATAGATCATCGTCTTCTCGTGCCCCACCCATAGTTCTTTTAAATCTCTCCAGGATTTCTTCCATGTTGTCAGTAAATCTAGGTCCTCCAGGTAAGTAGATATTCAAAAAGATTGAAAATTGAAATTATCAACAAGTAAAATTTTTTTCTACATTTATCTAAAATATTGTTTATTCAATTCATGAACTGAAGAAAATTGAATTATAAAAATACTCAAGAGACAAGGAATATACACCGTACCGCACACAGAAATCGTATTTCTGTTTTTTAAATAATAAATCAATACTTTTTAGAAGAGATAACGTAAACTGTCATACTTTGATTGGTTCATGTAATATCTATACTGTCATCTATGTGTAATATGCGTTGCGTTTTTGTTATGCAGAGATTGGTAGTTTGAATCGTTACGAGGCAAAATAATGTATTGAGTATTGACAGCCATGTTTGTATGCACAGAGTACATTAGTTTGTAAGTCACGTCAAAAACTAAAATTGACAATTGAAGTGTATGGGCAGTGCTCCCAATAAAAAATGTTCGATTATCTGCGGTATATCAGACAATTCCCCGAATTTCTCTGCTTCTTTTAATTGTTTCTCTACAAATTCCCCGGTATGATATTTTTGGGATAAAAACACTGTTTTATACAAAATTAGTATAAATGTAATTATTTGTTAAAAGGTAACTGAAATAAAATTATTCTTTATTGACCTACGTAGGAATTGACATAATTTTTTTTTATATTGTTTTACAATAGCTACACTTTTTAACCACTTTTCAATAATTCTATTGAAAATTTCAACAGTACACACCAATAAAAAAAATCGACAACCATAAAAAATTAATTAATAATGGTGTAAAAAATACAAAATCGTATTTAAATGACAGATGAGCAGGCATTTGAATTGTGTCGCCATTCAACATGCTGCTAGTAGTGTCGAGTTGTATCTGCCAAGTCCGAATTTGGTTATTTAGTTTTAAGTATTATCTGAAATGAAATAAATGTATCCTAACGAAACAATTGGTCTAGATTCCCCGAACTTCCCTGATTTATGTCATTGCCCTTGCTCCGCACTAACCCTAAATTCCCCGCAAAACACGATTAGCAGCTCTGTGTGTGGGTACCGTATGTCATTAAAATTTACATAGGTGCAGCAGTATTTAATGTAACACAGAGTACTACATATCTATACACCTATTATATCTACTATATATCAAACAAGTCTATGGTTTCAATAACAAGAGAAAGAAATATGCGAAATTATAGCGCGTATCATAGGTACCGTACGATGCGTAATTTGGCGGGTAAATTTATTGAATGACTGCGATTGAATAATTTAATAGATCTCCATGGCACTATTATACAAACTACAAATTTAAAATAGTTCTTCGTATCGACTGGGCTATTGGTCAGATTGGACTAAGTTTAGGTAACAAATAAGTAACTACTACGTTAGGCCAGTAAATTGCCAATGTCAATCTTTTAGGTAAGTTTTAATGTATAGCTTTTGCTTCTCTTAAAGGATACAAAGATGGTTTTGGCGAACTTTTGATGACCCATCTTACTTGACAGCGTGTTCATGTCCGGCCTAAGAATATGTTGCTGATAATTTAAAAAAATGACACGCGTAATCATTTAATTTTTCGAGGCGTATTTTCCTTTAACATAGAAACTAGAGCAATCCGCGCAAGAAATTTTTGTGTTACGAGGTGACATATAGTTTGTTTAAGTTAATATGACCCATGTATTTACGCGTCATCTTTGATATACGATCTATCTCGCATGATATAATGAAAGAAAGAGTTACAAGCATTTTTGACTATAATTCACTTAGGTATGTTACCACATTTAGCAAATTTTAAATAAATGTGTATTATCTAATATATAAAATTCTCGTGTAATATATAAAAAAAACCATACTCCTCCTAAACGGCTTGACCGATTTTGATGAAATTTTACATGTACATTCAGTAGGTCTGAGAATAAGTTGTTATCAATTTTTTTTGACCCCTAAGTGATAAGGGTGGTCAACCACAAATTTTATTTTTTATGTTTTGGACAATTTTTTTTATTTTTTTATGATGTGCGATTTACAAATAGATACAGTCTTAAATTTTCACCTTTCTACCATCAACCCCTATTATTTAATAGCGATATTAGTAATTCAAGAATTTTCAACCCAGTTCGATAACTGTTTAATTATCACTAGATCAGTTATTCCCGCCAGGCGTTTACCGGTGTCACGTCTGATCCAGTAAACAGCACGGAGAAGGGATGAAATCTTTTTTCTCACTACCTACAGTTTTCGGCCATTATTAATATTGTTTGTGCATCAATCGTAATAGTGACGTTTACAATGATCATTTTACTATTTATCATTATTCATATCACACCATGATTTTCACACGGGCAATTATACATGGCATGCTCTCGAGTGGGCAAACCAACCAGTTTGTTTGTATTAGCTGAAGATGGGATAACAAAAAAATATTATACACCCTATTGCGTTAAGGTTAAGTATATTGTTTGTTAGTAAAATCATTATAATTAGCGATATGTATATATAATTAATAATTTATGTGGCAAAACAACGTTTGCAGGGTCAGCTAGTATTCATATAGATAACGACTTGTAGAATTTGGCACAATAAAAAATTCTTTAACAATAAAAAATTTTATATTTATTTTCGGAAATAAAATATAAGTAAGATTGCCTAAATCATGTCCATAACAAAAGTGATCCAAAAATTTAACTATTGTGTTTTGCAGGAAGTCCTTGTCCTAAGTACCGTAGGCGCCTACGCTTTGTTGTGGTTTAGCGGTTTTTTTTTTGGGTGTGTTTTATCTTCGCCGACTATGAATTGATACATTTTCATTTAAATAGGTTTCGAACAATCTTAATGTTAACATTAACCATAAAATAGAATGAAAAAAAAATCAATTGATAGTAAGGAATAAGGGTTAAAATAGGCATATTAATAATAGCTATGAGGTTATTTAACCGATATTATATAGTGGATAATACGGCCTAGTATCGCTTCAAAAAACTTACGCATTATGCACTCTTAACAATTTAAATTTTGTTTACTTCCCTCTCAGCAGAATATCTACTCGTATAATAATTATATTTTCTATTCCGTGGGAAGAAATCTATTTACTTGGTATCAAAAATATCCTTGATTATGACCCATAATTTTTATGTTACAAATATGCTAAGTATCAATAATCTAAGCCTGGAAATAAATAAATTAAGAAAACTGAGAAATAGACAAATAACTGAGAGAGCAATACGGCGAGTATAGAATGTATGCGTTCGATACTGCTTTATTGTGCATACGAGACGATACATAACTCCATACTTAAATAAGAAACAATTACTCAATATGAGCGCCAGGAAAGAATTGCACTTTGATTCGATAATTTAAAAGGTTATATGGAACACACAGCCAGAATATCTGATTGATTTCTATTGCGTAATTAATTTCACATCTTACACACGCATGCACACACAGTTATACATAGAGTTTATTTTGTAGTTTCCTGTTATTGTTTTTAATTTATTATCAATATGGATCGTCTTTTTTATTGCGGATAAAAAAAGCTGGTAACTGGGGAATTGAGAACTCTCAACTTCCTTTTAACAGATCAGGGTGATGGGTGCGGCTGAAAACCAGCACTGAACGGGATCACTATCATGTTTCATGTAAATCTGAGCCATCCCCTTTTGCCTGACTTTAGTTTTAAGTTGTGTTTTTTATTTTCTTTGATTTGTAACTTTTTCCTAGGCAATAAGATTTTATTTATTTAAACTTACCTAGTATGAAATATTTTTTGGTTTTTAGGGCATTTAAATTTACGAAGCATTTTGTAAATTTTCATGCACATTTTTTAACTCTTAAACGACCATTACATTGCTTAGGCCTAGTAATTGATATTACTTATTCTCTTTAAAAATTAGAAAAAAAAGTAAAGGAAAAAACAATTTGTATTTACAACAGAAACATAAACTTCATAACAAAGCTATTCAAAGTGAGACATAAAAGGAGGCCTTATCGCTAAGCAGTAATTTTCTCGGAGCGACCGCTGCCTATATAGGTATATAATGAAGTTGATAGAGTGAGAAGATTTAGCAATACGTAACATCAATATCTAGAAAACTCCTGCAGAGTAATGGCTCCGCTAGTCGCACAGGAGGAATCAGACTCTATTCCCAACTGAGACAGACAGAATAGATAAGTGTTTGCTGTCTGTTCGTGAATGTTTATGACAATCTCAGTTGTTTAAGATCATGCCACTCGCAATATTCTTTATCCTTATAATGTGTGAGCGGGTATTTATAATCAATAACATACATTACTATAAAGACGATTTTGAATATAAGGTTCATATGAGTTTCCCCATATGCGTGGTGGACATCTATTATACCGAAGGCATCACCTACGAATTTTAAAGCTAAGAAGATGATTACTGGCTATTCGACACTATCTGGCTATCAACCGTAACAAATTAAAAACTTCCATTCGAACAAGCTTTATTTCCATAGTAATAAGAGCGAAAGCAACGTTCAACGAACAAAATACGTTCAAAACGGCTCGGCGAGGACGTCAAGTCGACTAGGATGGGGTAGCCCGTATGGTGGAGTGAGTTTAGCTGATTATGTTGCACGTGTTCGCACAGGCGCAACGTGTGAGTGGCTTTGTTCGTGGTAGCAGAGATGCGTCCGTACCGCTGTGTCCGACCCTCGTCAGTCGTAACTTGAAAGGTGCAGTGCGAGGTCTTTTTTATTCTCGTAAAGCATCCTCATCTATTTGGCATTTAAAATAACTAAATTGTTAGAAATATCGTATCAGCATACACCATTATAAACCTTGGTGGGTGGCAGTACATGTTCGAAAGTGAAATGTAGAGCTAATGGTAAAGGTCTTTGGACATAATAAGATCGTCTAAGACTTGGCTTTTTTTTAAAACTCGACGACTTCTTTCATTCGAGGAATTTTACTTCATTCTATTCGTTTTCCAAACAGAAACGGGTGCTCTACAATCGAACCCCGCAATACAACCATTAGCGATCATTATTGCCCATGCCCATTTTTGTGAAGAACAAGACCGTCAAATTGCTCGTTAATGGGGATTAATATTAAGTTTATAATGAAATCTAATTTGGCTGTCATAAAGTCAAGTAAAAACCTGGGCAGTTCTCTAAATTACTAAACACTTATGTATAGATAGTATAAGAAGTAGGTCAATATGAAAATCCTTTTATTAAATTTCCAGCAAACCGCAATATAAATGTACGCTGCAGGGTAGGCAATACAGAGAAATCAATGCCCCGTTACACCAGGGTCATACGATGTATGCAAGAAGCTCAAGGCTAAATCGAGCTACGCATGAAATATTGTAGCATTTTCTAAGGTTGCAGGGAATAATTCCTTACAAATATCTACCTTATAAATGTGTTATAAATTAACAAAATCTAAAATAATGTGGAAATAAAAAACTGAATAAATAAATATAAATTTACTAAACAATTACAAATATACTGATTTTTCAAATTTGGGTAGAGAGTATTGTCTAACCCTCTCAAACAATGCATATAATGTATGGAGCTATGTGAAGTTTATTGATAACCTTAGTTGTGGCGGTCCTTCTATGTTGCTAGGTAAGCTTGTATCTGTCTTCAACAAATTTATAATACTTGAAAGTTCGTAAGCTTTGGGCGTTATTCGTGTTTTTTTTCAACGTTACTACGTTTCACCGGATGTTGCTAAGACTTTGACCTAAAAAAATCAATATCGCCATTATTTTCAACGTGCAATTATTTTACGTAGAACAGCAAACTATTTCGCTTTTGATCCATTCAAACATTTTGCTTCGTTTTGACTTCTTGTTAGGTAGGTGTATACGTCTTTTCAACTATCGGAGCAGTATTACACGTGATATAAATATATCGATATAAGCCTAAAAAGGTACCTACCAAGCATTACTTTCATTATTTTACTTATTTTGTGGAAGGATTGCGATATTTCATAGTAATAACTGAACGTAATATTTTTATAATCTATTCTCTATTCAACCAATAATTCTCAATATAACTGTTTCCTATTTGTGTATGTAGATAAATATAATTATCTAAAAATAACTCTATTTGGCTAACATTATGTAGGCGTAACTGGATAAACAGTACGTTATTTTTAACCCAGATAGCCTACAGCCTAATTTCGAAAGGTTCCATATCTCATTCTTTGTTTGTTTCGCCAACTTAGTCACAATTACATCTACGGATATAATGATGAATCAAATATTTTATTTCACTTAGTTGATATTAAGTATAGATTCATTTCATTCGCTACGAGGGCCTAGATGACCTAGATTAAGTACATAGCGACCTCGACCAGGAGCTCTTTTAGTTAGGTAGTAGCGCCTTGTGAATAGCTAAGGTGTTGAATTATCAGTAACCTAAACAAACTGGATAGGTATAACAGACTGATATAAATAAAAATAATATATATTGGGTCAGTGGGTCATCTATATGTTTCAGTGTAATATCGACGTTATTCAGATGTTTGAAGTTTTTTATTGTAATACAATTAGCTTCGGTCCACTTCGGACCGTATCATTTTATAACGTAACAAATCAAATTAATAGAGAATTTAATAATGTTTGGGAAACTGCTCGATCGATAGAAAACAGATTCGTGATAGATTTTACAACTGAAAGAGTATTTTTAAGCGTTCCTGAATCATAAACGAAAAAAATCGATCTCATGCAATATTATTCCAGGGTTGGTTAACCCGACCTTGGAAATAATGCAACATGTTCCACTCTTAAGTAAGGAAGACGATCAGGCACCGAACAAGACCAAATGCTGTATCCTTCCTGGAGGAAACATGAACAATACTAACAAGCCATCTTGCCGGTTTGCTGCTAGCAGAATCAAGTGCTTAATGGATCTGCTGCCATTTCGGTTGAACAAATGGAGAATTGTTGTCAACGTCCATAAAATGGTCCCCCTTAGGTTCTTCGCATGCAGCATAAACTTCGCCTACGTTGCTGGGAGACGGTTTGGTAACCTAGCGTTAAATATTCAGGATGTAATATCTATAGCTCGTTGCAGATAGATCAGGTTGACAGCGCTATTAAATAGGCCTGCGTTGTATGAGCTATATTTCCACGGTTGCTGAAGTCCCGATTACCGTTTATAATGAAACGTTGGGACTATTATACTTATAACCGTTCTCAATTGCATGCAGATGCAGCAAAGCTGTGAGCAATTATTATGTAATAGCCCACAATCCCGAAGCAATTGGCAACCGCTATGACAACGGGCCACAGGAGGTTGAAACAGATTACATCCCTCCATGCACGTCTGCCTGACGGGTACCCGCTTCCGCGGGAGTTCTTCGTCTCATGTGGCACGCGTCAAAAACTGCAGTTCAAGTCCAGGTAATAAGGTGAGTCTAGAGATCAGAAGATCCCACGAACCATTCCGCAACGAGCGCAATGTAATATTCGAATAGTGAAAGCATAAACTATTATTCAAATTTTGATTCACAGTGAGTTAAGGTTATGGTGTTTTTTGTTGTGGATTATAAAGGGCTCTTTATTTATACTCTTTATCTTTCTTAAACCGGGAACAGATAAAACATAGTTGTGACCTCCACGATACTCCATAAAGGAGCAGTGAACGAACGCACTTACACGCGTACTTGCTCTCTATCATTACAACTCCAAAAAGTAAAGGCATTAGCGCATCAATTTTCGGTACGCCATTGACACTTTGCTATATACACATATTCTAGTCTTAGTTCCATATCCCTCTGCAGTGCATCAAGTAGAGAGTTATTTAACTTAGCGTGAAGTGACCGCGTGTTAGTCGCTATTCTGAAAGTCGCCGCCTCCGTAATAACAAAATTTAAAATATACCCGACGAAAATTTGTAAGCAATGATTTAATGTGTATTTTATAGTCCCTTTTTTATTATTTATTTTTCTTCTTTCCAGGTAGCTGGTATGCTCAAATAAAAGCATTAAAATTTTTATGAAAAGCTATACCTAAGTAAGGCGTGGAATGTTCCCTATTATAAATCTCACATATCAGTACTACCAGTACAACAGACTAATTTCATAACGTCAGATTGAACTAAGCGCTTACTTAGTATACTGTTTGATCTGTACACGAGGCGTCTCAATTAATGGCTGGCGGCAATCTTTGCCTTTCTTTATATTCTTTGTGTTTCAGCAGCCGTCATGTTGGTATACTTATAGGAAAATACAGGAGAAGACGAAATACGAGAGACAGCAATAAAACCGAATGATTACATATACGAATAAACTAAACCGCTGATTGTAAACTTTTTAAGCAATAAAATATTGTCGAGTACTAAGAAAAGTTTTTGAAAATTTTACCTTTAATTGGTATTAAGGACCTGGAATTATTAGAAAGAAGAATTGATTGAATAGAAGGAAAGAAAGAATGAATACGTTTGTGTTTGTATGCAACTTTGTACTTCATGTATGTATTAACTTGAATGTTTGTATATACAACGCAAACATTGTAGTTAAATATAAATTGTAGCACACCTCCTTGAGTTAACTTTAAATTAACTCGTATTTAATGGTTTTATGAAAGAACTCAGTTTTTCCTGAGGTTTGAACGTCTGTATCTAAACTGTAGTTACTTAAAAATATGCACGTAGGTTTTTGAATAGACAAGGCAGGTTTTGGGAAAGGATTGATGGAATTTCAATATTTAAGGCCATTGGGAAATATTAGCGCTACAGCTATTGTAGCTTTCGTGCGGTTTTGAAAGTTTTCCGTATTTACTATATTGTATTGATTTAAAAATGTGTTGAGAAGATAATGTCTTCGTTTTTTCTTCTTCATAAATATATTTTTAACCGATTTCAAAAAAGGAGGAGGATCTCAATTTCTTTGTATTTTTTTCTGTTTGTTACTTTAGAACTCCTTTATTTATTAGCAGATTAGGAAAATCCTTTTTTATTAGACCCTATATTTGTACAGTGATTTAAAATAAGCAATCCTATTTTTGTTCCCATAGCATCTATTAATAACACGAGTGTCATTAAATTCATTTTTTATACGCTTTACAATATTTTCAACGTATTCCAAATTTGATACCACCTCTCTCTTTACTATTTTTTACCTCATCGACATGCACACCCACATACTGCCCGTTTGGCCCCACTAAAATTTGAAGATAAAATATCAGCCCTAAGGGTGAAAATTAGGATATGAAATCAAGAAACCGTTTAAATTTCAAACGGTGGTTTTTTGTTAGAATATTTACACTTGTAAAAATCTTTACAACACTCGACCCAAGTAAAATATGCGCCAGTGAATTTAAAATTTTGAAGTAAAATTGCTAGGTTAACAACACAGAAAGCCGCAGTAGACATAATGATAATTGAGTTCTATAATAAAATTCTTTACATATTTAAACTGCATTTTACTTAATAATTTTGAGCGAAACTTTAATTTGATGTGGTACCAAAACGTTTAATTTAAGCGCCTAAGGACGCCTGACCTGGGGGTGGCAGGAGGTAAAGTAAAGAGGTGGGCTACAGGGCGCGTGATCATGCGATGTCGATAAAAATAGCCCTGCAAAACAGAAAATGTTTTCACTGAGAGCATAAAATGTGAATTGTGATAGATTCTCTTAAAATATATTATCTACATTTTACTGCAGCTTACTAAAACTAAGATATATTTATTCAAAACAATGTTAGTTTTCTTACACAATTGGGTATCGATGTCCAAACAACACTTAACAAAACTTAAACCCAACTCACACTGACTATAAACGTGCTTCAGAGTTAACGACAGAAAGTGAGCAAGCGAGCAATGATATGTAATATATGAAAACTGCAGCATTTTCTACTCGTAATTATTTACTGAGCTACTATCTGTAACATCGTTGATATAGATTGCCATCGTGCTCAGTATCGGATTAGCCATGTTGCAGCAGGTATCAAATGCTATAGGCTCCGTGGTTTAGGGAGGCCCAAAGCATTTTCCCGATATAATTACCAAAAAAAAAATATACAAAATAAATATAAGCCCACATTCGTACATTTTTGTTTTTATTATATTATTTTTGTTACTGTGGCCTTTATAAATAACATTACTGTCATTCATTTTTTACGCCTTTGTATATTTCTTATTTTCGTCATACTTGGAGTTCTATTTACTATTTAAAGTTCATACCACAAATGGGATCTCACCTCATTCAAAAAATTCCCATAAGCCTCTATACCTTGTAGCTTATCTCAAAGTGAGCGCTGACGATACTTTAATTTTTTGGTACCACAGAGATAGTTTATTTTCATAATTAGAGCTCTAAAAGCATATATAGATACTTCTTTTTTATATGACACATTTGCTGTTGTAAGAAGGATACTGTTTTTTAAAACTGAAAAATTAAGATGTCAATGTAATTTGTAGAAAGCAATTCATAATTTATATATCTAGTATAGTTTGTAAAATGTAGGGTGATACGCGGCTCAGCTGTAAATTGAAACACGTCCATGAATTATCATAATTTTTATGCGTCATTTGCTTAGACAATAACGATATACTTTATGAACCGGAATGCAAAATTAGTGATGGTCATCACTGCAACTTAACCACAGAATGCAGTAAATTAATGTGTAAAATTAAATAATTCGAATGATTTTACTTACTTTACTTTGAATATTGATACAATTAACTCTATTAATACTGTTATTTTAAAAAATGAACCAGACAAATTTAAATCTGATATTATTTGCCTATATTTTTGATGCACAATGTTAATTTACCTATGACCCTTACGGTTGTATGTCCAAAATAAGAGATTTTTAATGTAACTAGGTGACAAATGAGCAGACGAGCCACCTGATGGTAAGTGGTCACCGTCGCTCATGGACTTCAGTAACACCAAATGCATCCTCAAAGCTTATTATTTATGTAATTACCCGTATTATTAATGTAATTTATCATCAAATATTGTTGTGTCTGCCTTCTAATATTAAATTAAATTAATGATTATAATTTAATTATATCGGTTATTACTGTCTATAATTTGGTTATCGAGACCAACATTTTGACGATACTCCAACCCCAGTTATGTTACACTGACAGCTGCCTCGCGCATCATCCTACATTTTTTTTTACATAAAATATGCTTGCTAAGAGTAATGCCTGAAAATATTCCCACCTGATGGTAAGTGGTGCTTAAGTCTAAGACGTTCAATGCCCTAACTTATAAAAGTCTATTTACTCTTCTCTTGACTGCTTCCACATAACGCGGGCAAGCTATTCCGGTCCATTGCAGTGCGCATAACGAACAACGACCAAATCGCGATGTCTTTACAGATGGAATGTTCCCAACGTAAGAATGGATACTCGCCGTACGTCGGGTTGTTCAATGGAGGAATGACAATGGGGGAATTATTTCGTATACTTCCTGCGCACACTCCAAAATGCACCCTATAGAAGACTGAGAAGCTAGGCACACTGTGCCCGTGCTCAAGGCTTAATTAAACTCTAATCTGACGCTACTACACAAAATAAGAATTAAACTTGCAACAAGAAAATATTTAAGAAGACCGAAATTATTTTGAATTTAATTTTAGTTTTATAATGTAATGGCTGCATTAGCTGAACACACGGAAGGTAATCATCAAGCGACCAGTGTGTCCGGAATACTTCAGCAAATTAGTCTTTAACGACGGAAGAGATTTTGAAAATAAACTTAATTATCGTCAGGTCTTACCCAGATGATATGGGTGATGGTTTGGACAATTAACTGGTGCATTTCGTTGATTTTCGTTGATGGTTGCTGCTTCAATTGAAAGTGAAATTTACACGAGGCTCTAGATCTCTGGAACTTCAATTCTATAAACTTATAATAAAAAAATATTGGAACCATGTTTTCGAAATGTAAAAATAACATTACTTGCATTTACTTGAGTTTGATAATCACAACCTGCAGCGGAGGTTGTTTTTCAACATTAAAGCGCATTAAAAATGTGTTAAAGAACACAATGGGACAAGAAAGTTTGAATGAAGTCACTATAACGATTATTGAAAATGAATTATTTAGAAACATTGGATTGGACGAGTAGTTTTGTAAATTTGCCTAAATTAAATCTCAAAAAGCCTTTTGTGAATTTATTAGGGTTCTGTGAAATTAGAACTGCAACTACTTAAAGATAACGTAGTAATTAATATTTCAATAAGTGTGATGATGAGTGCTAGACCAGTGGGTGTGACTTGCTATCCTCCCTCCCACGCACGACCCTTAAGACGAAACGACACAGTCTGCGTTATGCTATCCTCTTTTTGTTATTATTGATAGATTCAGTTTATGAGTGGATTTATAATTTTTCTGTTATGTTAGATTTTGTATTATGATTTTTTTTTAATTAAAACAAAAATAAGTCGACAACCCTATTCAAGGCCCCCCTGCTGACATTTGCTAAGGGCTCCGCGCTAAATTTTTTGCAACAATAATAGTGCCCGTCTACATTATATGACTAGAACAATCACACAGACACGGTTGTTCTAGATTGCAATAAGTGATATGAATAAAACTAGATACATAAATAAAAAATAAATGTTTTTTTTACAAATATGCCATCAGGCATACAGTTGTCGTTCTGACATCAGTGGCTAATTTATCAAGAATTCTTAGTTACGTTACGAGTTAAAGCTTCTTCAATAAAAATAACCAATGAAAACGTTTAAATAGTGTAACTCTAATCGTATCATGACATTGCGGATATACTGAAACATGAATCTAATAAAAAAGATAGTAGGATTCAACAGTCTTATAGCAAGTAATAAATAAACCAAGTACAGAAGAAAGGCAAACATCTCAGCGTGATAACGGAATTGGTAAAGACCACTGCGGAGCGATATTTGAAGTTCGAGATCGCACTAAAAATAAATACTGCACTGCATTTACAGCTACAGTTCAAGCTTTGGTATTTTTAAGATATTTTATTATATTACCATAGAAGTCATGTTTATTGATAGTAAATGATTATTACTATTACTATACATACTATATATATTCAAGAAAAATACACACATCTCCACATACAACAATAAACCGCTGCCGCAAGAAACCTACAAAGTTTTTGGTTTTCATTTATGAATACACTTTTTAATAATTCTGTGACACTAAGAAATAGTTAATTTAGATAAGTCATATGTGTCTTCCCAGAAACCACTGAGAACTTTTCTATATCTAAATATTTGTTAAATCACGTTACATATGATATAAATAATCGATAAAAAGTTATGGCACTGAATTATTTGTAAGTGTCTAAATATATGTTGCTGAAAATATAATGGCTTACATCGTACAACAATCGTTACAATTAAATCGAGTTTTCCTGTGAGTTATGTGAAATTTTTGGCTCAGTTGTTGAGGAAATACGAAATTTTCTATAATATATTTTATTTGAATTACGCACATTAAATCTATAAAATAATATATTTGTTCTCATAATGACCTATTTGATACGTGATATTAAATCACGCAATATATTTTTGATTACATAATTTTTATCTTGAAGAATAAAAATAAAAATTAATAACTGTATTTTCGTTAAATCTTAATTCTTATATGTTTATCAAATTTATTTTTTTATTTTAGTAGGTTAGGGGAAATTCGAAGTAAGTAGATGTGATAGAGAAACAAATGATGTTGTATGGCTTTAATTTTTATATCCTATATAATGTTACTTTTCCTATAACAAATAGAGAAAATTTCTACAGACGCTTAGTAGACGTATGTATTTTACTTAGACTTATTGAGTGCGCTGCTGTGGAAACGTCGAGTCGGGTCGATATTAATAATGAATCTATTTGAAAATTGTCTATAGGAAATATTTGTATTTGTTATGAACTAATAGGACGTTAGCTAAAAAATGAAGAAAAAAGAAACTTGCCGAGAGGATACTTACTTCGTTTATTTTTATTTATTTATTAAATACTATATACATACCTAATACTAACCTTAAAGAAAACTGGGCGGACTTACTACCTAATTCTGGGTGCTGGTGAGAGAATGTGGTAAGTGCGTACAATCCAGATTAACTTAATAAATGATATAGCTTATTGGGACTGTATTACTTGTTTATGAAAATAAAAAACAATTGGCATTGGTCTCCCGTTAATTTATCCTGTGTCTCGCACACATGACAAGCTTAACCCATTAGTGTGTTACTGCGGAGCATGAATCTGTGATATTAAAGAGGTCCAGAGCATACTCTGATAGTTGCAACCAGGCCACCAAAATTTTGCTAAAATTTATTTAATGCCCATAATAGGATGTCCATATTAACATTTATTTCCTATTCCGCGAGAACAGATGCATTTGGTGGGATGAAAAGAATCCTAGATTATAACTCATAAGTTATTGATATGCCAACCATCATCCAAATAGTGGTTTTAGTGTGATACGTGGCAGTGTGGCAAATAAACAAAGAGACAAAAGGACATAAAGTCCTACAAAATATTGACCTCTATATAGATATCAAAGCTTAACTACTCATACATTAAAATTTACAGAAAGTATATATATTGTACAGTTTCAGCTTCGGTACAATTTTGTTATTAGTATAGATTATAAATCGGTATTAGGTGTGAAGTAGCTATTTTACAGCTTCGGTACAATTTTGTTATTAGTATATATTATAAATCGGTATTAGGTGTGAAGTAGCTATTTTAACCTGTGAACATATTCAACTGAAATTCCTGAAACTATAATCTTAAATCAAATCGAATAGATGTATTAGTTATCTCGTGACTGAGATTGAATGTCTCACTCCACATGTATGCGTCACTGGCCGATGCACCTTTTTACCGAAAGAAAAAAGCTAAAGCTACTTACGTCTCTACAGAATTTCTTGAGAAGGATTTTTTACATGCATGGCTAAAACAAGTTCGTAAACAGATTAAGGAAACTATTCATCGTCGTCATTCAAGACTACTTCACGCAATACACACAAATGTCTAGAGAAACCGAGACCGCGTGTTTCATCATAGATTATTTCAATTTTTTTTTTTTATTTATTAATGAGAATAAAGTATCTCCGTTAAATTTAAGTAGCATATTTACAAAATCCTTTAATTGTGAAAACTCGTCACGTAGCAAACCTAATAGTTTTTATTACCATTATTTGCTTATTAATTACATTACTAGAGGTCGTATGCTTAATATACAAATCTTCAAATTTGGATCTTTTCTCCGGAGTCTACAGTTACCGAAGTCATTGTCACATCTATGCACCACTTAATCTATTATACCCATAAAGTTAATATACTATTATACCAGACCACAAATAATGTTTTTGAAATATATTTTTTTATTCATAAGACATTGGCCAGCTATATTTTGTTTTGTAAATAAAATTACTATTTACTTTTAATCGCTAATTTTCAAAAAAAAATTATGAGTAAAATTTAAATTAAGAAATCGATTTACGCCCCGGTAAACTTTCGCATTATAATTCTTCTACAGTTACAAAATGTGACCTTGAACGATAAGAACGTTTGTTGCAGTTCTTTGGCAGTAATATATAACGGTTCTTCTAAGATCGACACGCTTTGTAATTTTTCTATAATTACAAAATGTGACCTAAAACGGTAAAAAGTTTTGTTAGAATTCTATAGCGTTAATATATAAAGGCAAGAGCCTTTATATTTTAACGCTATAGAACTAAGGTCTAAAGTCTAAGGTTGACTAGCTTTGAGACATGACGAAAGGAGTGGTCTCCCTTTGATAGTTGTTAAGGAAGAAGGTGCTGGCAATAAATTAAAACTGCTCATTCAGCACCGTACACGTGAATCTTTTTAAAAATGCATGTAAATTAATTAAAGTTAAAATAAATTAAAGTGTAGCATCACGGATAAGTTTACTTGGGAATACACAGATAAACATTGGGACAAACAGAAAAATGTTCTTGGGGGTATTTGTAATTCACAGACTTTCACAAACATTTTGCCGTAATTACACATGGTATATTAGTAGTAAAAAGTGAAGATTTGTTTTATGAGGTTTATGTTTATTTAAGAACTAGCAAACTGCCCTCGCTTCGCTTCGTGATAACTACGCCCTACGCGAAGAAATAGTACCCGCATTATTCTAAATTAATTTTTAACTTTTTTTATTTAAGGACGGATTGCAATGAAACAAACTTTAAGTATTCAGTGATGCTTACTGCAATACATTAGTAAAAACCAGAACGAAATCGGTAAGGTCGTTTCTGAGATTAGTACCAACAAAGGCACAAACAAACAGACAATAATTCTAACAACGAATGTTTTGTGTTCAATTGCGTTAATAAATGCCCCTAATACTTAATGTTTTTTCTCATATATCGTTCATGTACAGAAAGAGATCAGTTAGAATTTTAATATATGTATAGATTATTTGTTATACATTATATCAAGTCTATTCGGCAGTCATAATATAATACTAGGATTCGGATTAATTAACGTCATGAACATTCACCGAATACGTGCGTGTGTGTGTCACCCACACAACAGTTACATGTGCCTGTGTGCACGTACGCTGAAGTGTTGTGGGCGTTTAACTTAAAAATTTAAACAACGTCGCGGCTAGGAAAAAATGTTAATCGGTATTTATTTATTATTACATTACATTAAAGCACTGAGCAGATATATTGTTTGTACGATCAGAAATAATGCCTATCTCACTGACTGATGCATTGTAGTAAACTGTGTATTGTAGATCTGAAACTGTGTATCTGTGATCAAGAATCTGATGTAAATAAACTGTTTATAATTTTTTGACAAAATATTAGCTTAGAAACGTCAATATATTCAAACAAATACAAGACAAATGTAAATAATTACAAAACACAGTAATAAATATTTATAATACAACATGTGGTATTTCAGCTGATCATATTATCCTCGTACATGTACAACGCTCGCATGCGCGACACTATCTTGTTCTATCGTTTCATATTAAATATTAAGTCGTTCTCTTTTGCCTCGCTCGCGTGGCGTTGGAGTTATATCTTTCTTCTCCTTTATGTAACGAAATGTTCCTAAACGTGACGCGTCTTTGAAATTTCACTCTTAATTCTCGTGTAATTGTGGAATCGCCTACTAAGCGGCATTTAGGCGTATTGCACGTGAACACATTCAATAAATACTGCAGATTGGATCGGGATTTTTTTTTAATTTTACACGATATTTTCGCGTGAGCAAAATAGTTTTACATTCGGTGCAGAACGACCAGTGCTCAGATGTAAGATCGTGTGGAATGATGCCGTCACAGGGTTACTTAATTTAAAAAAGGTTTTTGTCGTTTTTTTACGAATATTACTGTAGGTGCAGATATGTCAATACAATCTAAAAACGATTCGCCAGTCTAACGATTGGGCTATTACAAAATGAACCAAGCGCTGGATAAATTTACGCGTTTATCAAGTAAATTACGAACCATCACAAAATCAAATATTTGCTAGTAGTGTTTACATTAGATTTGAGCAACAATCGAATCAAAGACTTAATAAGAGAGCCGCTGCTTTGCCATGACAACACGCCCACTCTCTCAGTGATCTTATAGGGAAACTATTTTAAAAGTACAGCAGTTAAACTTTTGGATTAGGTTAGCGTTTAGTTAGTCCTTTCAGCGCTAATTTGGCACCTTGTAAATTCCTTTTATTCCCTATAATAAAAAATCAACTCAAAAAAATATGCTTTTCTTCGCTGAATTTGCGTTAATAGCGTTTAGGTAGACTGTAAAAGAAATGTCTGACTGGACTAGAATAATTATTTCAAAAATTTATTAAGACTTAACTTGAAATTAACTTTGTAGGAGTTAGTAGAAAGTTTTTAAAAAGATTTCACATTAAAATTTTATTTTTATTTTCGTATAACTTTCTGAGTTCACCACGTACCAATACGCAATACGCGTATCAATTGTTGCATGTTTTTAATATTCATTATTAACGATAAAAATTGAAACTTAGATAGTTCTTAAGCTACTGTTACTTAATAGTTGTGACGAAAAATACACGTATAAGTTGAGTTTAATACAGATAAAGTAAATTGTTTTGCCCATACTACGAGTATATTATGCATCCAAGTCACCTATATGTTTCGCTTGCGTTACTCGAGAGTCTTAAGTAGCGGGGTCATCTATGTATCTTTCTTGACCGGTAACGCTTTTGTGATGCCTGCTCTTTTATTGATAGATATGCATAGCCGGTGGTGGCCACCTATTAGTATTAGTTTAATACAATGCGTAAATTGTTCCCAATATATGTGTCTCACTCAGTAAACAATTACAAAATTATTATTATTTTTACATTTATATTTGTATTTATATTTATATTTACATTTATATTTGTATTTACATTTATATTTATATTTACGTTTATATTACAAAATCACGTCGGGGTCACCAGTTATAGTGGTAAGGCTGGTATGTGCAATAAAAGTCGGTACACGATACTCACCGCGAAGCCCGTGTCGCCTGCTACCTTACCGCTTGCGCTTGCGCTGTTTTTATTGTGATTTTACGCTCTTCATTCAATACTGTTCTATATCTGTCCTTCTTTCTACTCCTTCTATAAATTCTGTGGTTTCTGACTTACTTACTGTGTGTGTATAAACTATCGCTTGTGTCTCCGTGTTAATAAACTTTTCTCTTCTTTGTGTACGTGTGGACTTTTATTGCACATTCCAGCCTTACCACTATACATGCAAATGTTAGAAAAGCAGCAATAATCTAATTTTAAAAAAATTTACATAATTTTCAGGGGGTCGTATCAGATTCATTAAGTAGCAATAGTTGGCGAAAATTACTGATAAGAAAACTAGGGGTGTTGCGCCTTAGCGGAGACCCTGCGTTAAAAATTCAAATGAAATATTTTTATATGTATATATTTAATATATAAAAAAATTATAAGGAAAATGAAAGCACACTATTAATCTTAAATTCCTGTTGGAAGTTCTCCTGTAAACTTACTATACGGGAATTCAAAAATATTATTGCCGAGGTGTTTGTATAAATTTTAAAAGATTTATATTGCCAAGAGGAAACTTAGAAATATAACAATTTGTAAGTCTACTTAACGAAAATGAATAAACTCTACAGTGAAACTGTAGTTCCTAACAACACGATTGTACTAATTTTTTTTACATTGTAACAACAGTTTATAGCCGCATCAAGCTATATGTGGAGTACTTTACAATAATGTTAAAAAAATAATGATGTTTTTTTAACATTAAAAGAAAAATAGTATCGGACATTAAGCGGTTTTATCCACAGAATAAGTTTGTACGTCTCTTCGAGCTAATACGAGGAAGGGACTTTTATGTGGTTTTATAATTATTCAACAAAATGCACTATTTTCGTCTTATACTAATACTTTACACAAATAATATTTAAAATATAGAATTAATACATTATGGTTTTCAATATGACCATGACCGCAAAAATAAACGTTTTCATTAATAGACAAATGACTGACAAATATTGATGTATCCTCCATCAACGATTAATATAAAATTTTTAAATTGTTGTACAGAAAAATACTATTTGTATTTAAAACTAGCAAACTGCCTTTCCTTCGCTTCAGAAAAACTACGCCTTACGCTTAGAAATAGCACCTGCATTGTTTTAGGACAGAGTTTTCTCGTTCTATGAATTAGAAATACATTAGTTTATAGCTTATTAATTTATGGACGAATTGCAATGAAACTTTAACTACTAAGTGGCGCTTACTGGAAAGCATTAATAAAAACCATAACAAAATCGCTTCAGCCGTTTCTGATATTAGCGAACACAAACGCACGATAAAATAATTGAACAACTATTGTTTTAGGTTCTATTGCACTAATAAAGACCCCTAATAAAAGCGATTAGTTAAAATTTTATTACCTATATGTATAGATATAGCAAAATTCGTATATTTAACAATGAAACAATTTTTATTGTATTGCTTTTATTCCTTTCGCCATAGAATGTTAAACTATTTGGTTTCGCTGAGTTTAACGTATCTCATCTAATAATTTGAGTAACTGTAACTTCAGATCAAACGTCATTTGGTTAAACATGATGATATTTTTTTAACTAAATGGAGATTGCTTCTTAATCAAGTCAAGATAGCAAATATCAGGGTAATTAAGGATAAAGATAAACACTTAGCAAGTTGAATTTTTGTCACAATGAGCAAAATATTTCAGAGTTGCAAATATTTGTTTGCTAAATTCAGCAGTCTGTGGTACCCAAGAGAAACTTGGAGCCACAGCTAGATTTTTGATTTTTTACGTTTTTGACTGTGTCTCTAAAAAGTAGAGCAGCACCGTACGTACTACTGGTACTACTGGTACTACGTAGTAGGATCATCCAATCGACCTGAGATATAATTCTGTGGCTGCCTATCAAAATTAACTGCGTTTAGGATTTCCTTTAGCCCATACGAATTGCTAAAGCTTACAATTCACATCAAACATCGTAAAGATATTACAATGATACAGATGATCGCGGCGAGTTGGATTTCAAAGAGAGGCCTGAACATCTTACGACTAATGCAATCACTGCAAACAGAGTGCGAAACAATGGAGAGTACACACTTTTTAAAATTACGATCTGCACATTGATTAAGATAAATTCCGGAAAATCCATAGCGGACAGGTGACAAAAAATTATGAATTGTATCGATTTTTACCTCATTATCAATGCAAGACACCGAAGTGAAGTTGTGATTTAGTGCATTAAGGTCTATATTATCAAATGTGTTTTGATGTTGTTTTGCGACTCCTAATGATCTGAAGAATTTCCAGACCGTGGATGGGTCATTTGGGACTGACTTATGAATATAGCGTAAATGTACATCTATTCACGCCGTATTACAGCGATTGCGTTATGTTTTATATTTCGTCATTGGAATAAATATAATCTCAACTTAATGTCCTTAAAAAATTAACATAAAAATATTGATTTTGTCATTGCATGTTTACACAAATTAAATCAAGTAATGTTTTTCTATTAATGTGCTTTATTATTTATATGTCTGCTCGTTGTTCGACTAGTTACATAAAAAAATGGTAAAAGGGCCCGTTGATGACTGAATCCAACGTTACCAACGGGTAGGTATCTAGTCTGTATTATTAACTACCTAATTATGGGAATTTTATCATGGGATGTACATAGGTAGTCATTCAATATGCCATTATTTTTAATTTTTGTAATTAGTCGTTTTAAACTTCGATTGTATTTAATGTTGCGTCGTTGTTGTCAATGAACAATTGTTGAGTCTCGTTCGAAGCATCATAGTTTGACAAGAATTTCCTACCTTCGGGTTTCCCACTAACTTTCAGCAGTGTGTCTTAGAGAATGGAATGATTACACAGTACTCGAGTCGTTCACATTGACGATGAGAGACGGCTGCAATCCGTATCCTAAACTTTTGAAATCGACGCAAGCGCACGATCGAGCGGTGCCTCAGATGGGAACTACATTGCTTTGATCAAGGATTTGGATGAAACTTTAATTAGTTGGATTATAATAAAAGACGAGATTAAATTTAAAAAATGAAATCGAAATGAAAACCAAATCAAAATGAAGTCGTTTGGAGAAGTAACGGACCAGAGTGGTTGTGGTAATGTTATGCTCACCATTGGTGGTGGCAACAGTGATGCGATGATGATATTGATGTGTGTGATGAATTTATCTATTTTTACTAATAGGAAATTGGACATTGAACATTTTTAATCGAAAAAGGTTTTTACAAACACTTCTCGAAGGTAAAATTATCTTCAGCATGTTTCTATATTGGGCAGTTTAGAAGAAAATCGACAAAAACTCCCAATAACAATATTTTCTTATTAAGTTTAAAACTTGGTACAATCAGTTTAGCGTTCTGAATGTTAATGTTATGAATTTGAAATGTGTGAAAATTTCAATTATTTTTTTACTTGATACTCTCTTAAACACATTGTACCACAACAGTTACTCTACTCTACTCCTAAAAAAAGCTTTTGGTATATACATGTTCAGTTGTAAATTGTGAATGGGTATAATTTCTTCAATTTGAATATTTTCATTCAAAAGGTTTAATTTTTGTAAGTGTAAGTTATACAGACATTTATCTTTAATATAGTTTACTCTGACATGCAAATATTTTAATAAAAGTAAGTTTATGATTTCAAAAATAAATTATTTGGGGCGGCCTAGAATATTGTCCCCAATCAAATGCTGGTAGAACAGAGTGTCGTAAGAGGCGACATAAGCCAGCCCGCTTGGTGGGAGGGTTTCGCGTAAGGATTATATTATCAGTATATATTATTATCAAGTCAAAAATATTGTTGCTGGTATTATTATCTTTTCGTGAAATTTGCCTCGCTAGCTACCACCCTCCTGCTTGAGTCAACCGCCAAACGACTCGTTGTTAGTCGAGTCGTCGACGTTGTCTTCGGCTGGGGGCTTGAGAGCCAGTACTTTCTTTCTTTCTTCTTCTTTCTCGGCCGACAACACATTAGTAACGCATTTAGTGTAACTCATGTCCATGGGCGACGGTGACCACTTATCATTAAGCTTGGAACTTAGGTAAGGCTTATCTGTTCGTTTGTGGGTTATTCACTTACAAAATGAAAAGGAAACAATTTAACAATTTGGGCATACTAGATGAAATTTCTGATCAGGAATAAGTAGTGCCCTTGTATAAATTTTTCATACATATTTTATTTCCTGTAATTTTATTGCGTGTAAAAAATAATTAATATAAATTTTTAAGCTATCACGAGCCGCCAGCAATTCCCTTGAAATTATCTTTACCGTCAAACCGGTACAAAGTTAACAATCGTTATAAATCATTGAAGTTAATTTTTTGGGATTTGCACGTCAGATTTGATTCGGTAATTTAAATATAGAATAATATTATGGTTTGTGTATAAGATCATTAATTGAATAAAATCATTATTAGTAATTAAAATTGAAATATTTTTAGCGTCAAATCTCTTATTTTCCGAGGAATAACAATATTATATTATATTATATTATATTATATTATATTATATTATATTATACTATACATTCCTTAAATATACACCTGATGCTCGTTTAAATAACTTAGGGTTAGATTTAACAAAGTATACTACCTGCAAGATATACATATGTACATAAAAATGTGTTCTCCATAAACAACTGCAGTCTATGCCATTCCCTGAAAATTTAATTCTATTCACGTCTTCTATTTATTGTGTATTTCTATTATTTTTAATTGTCTATTTATTGTTAGCCTTTATTAATAGGTTTTTGAATAATAATTTGATTATAAAAATTATCTAAAGTATCACTACATGTCAGTATTATTGAAAGACCATTTGAAAATAGTACGCGTGGGTGTATATAAAGCATAAACAGTAGAGGACTCAGTAAACTTCCTTGAGGTAATCCAAATCTGGTTTGATGACATGTCAGTTGAGCTATAATATAATAGTTCCTAATTCTTAAGAAAGCTGTTAAGTACTATGCATTTTATTCAGTTTTATTAAATTACCTTAGTTGAATTATTTCGTGATATGGGACGATAAATATTAATATTCGTTTTATTAAAAAAAAAAAATGATTTTATCACTGATTTTGTGAAATAATGTCGGAAGTGTTCGATTTGTAAATAGGTCCTTAATTAGACATTTTGGTATAAGTGTTATTTCTTATGACCAAGCTTTAATTACTTTAGTAGAAAAATTCTCAAGCCCTACTGCATTTGTATTTTTAGGCTTATTATAATTCTTAAATATTCATCTTCAGAACTAGTTCTCGAAAGTTACATTCACACGTCTCTTTCTCTTAAGTTTTACGTGAATTTACATAGTTACGAACAATTATTCATAATGATATTAAATTATATTATTCTTTGCCTGAGATATAACTGTATCATTATACAGCTATGCGATTTCTTTCTGCATAATTTTACAAAATGCTTGTATTTATATTTAATTTTTCTTGATTTGTCAATGTACAATTTTTATCTTTGTGATCTTTTCGTCTTACGAGTTACGAATAGGACCTCGACTAATCCTATTGGTTTTTGTATGGTATGGAAATGCGTTTTTTAACTTGGAATTTTGTTTTAATTTTATTTTACGGCCTCGATTTTGTCCAATCGGTCTAATGACAGTTTAAGAGCTCTCCCACCATAAACGAATACCGCGGGGATCGCACAAGGTGGTACAGACTCCAAATACATGCAATGTGAAGAGCCATGAGATCATGGCTTTATTATTCGTCATGGTGCATCGTGGTCGTAATGGGATAGCTTGGAATCAAGATATTATGGAAGGGTAGATCACTACCAGATATTTTTTTTAACACCACAATCTACAGTAGCAGTAGTTAGATAGTAAGTAGGTAGTATATTGTAGGTTATATCGCGTGTTTAGATATAAATTAATATTGTGGTTTTATCCACGCGATATACTATTTTCTGTAATGTGTAATGGTGTAAACGTTTTTAAATAATTAAAATAAATTTTAAAAAATATAATTAATAACTAAGCAGGAAATTTAATTTAAACAAAAAAAATTAACACACACCTTTTCGTAAGAATCATAAGCACATAAAGACTAATTGGCGTGGAAAATATTATTAATCGATTTATGGTACGAGTTTTCTTATGTTTACTTAGCAGTAGGTGTTCTGATATTTCAATAAGTTAAAAAAGTACAGTAAAGGACAATGTGACATAAAGTAATTAATTACAAATTTGGTTTAAAACTAGATTTTCATCAATTTTCGGTATTCTGGTGTACCTGTACAAAATAAAATCATAATTGACCAGCAGAAATAAGTGGGTTGAGGAGGTGAGCGGGGTGCAGGGAGGTGCGCCCATTCGGAGATCTATCTTTTAATAATTGACATATATCTAGAATACAAAACACAATCTTAATATTAGCAAAACGTGTGCTACGTGTTACTGGAACTATCAATTCTATTATTTGCATTATAAACCAGACGAAAGGAGCATCTACGTTCTATATTTTTAAATTTGGCGCAAAATTCAATACAATACAAGGACGCTAATTTTAAATTTGCGCTGTTTTATTTAAAACCTTTAGTGAAGTGATAATTTCTTTAAAAAGCATTCTTAAATTTATGTATAAGTTTGGAAGCATTATTTATAATCTTAAATAACAAGTCCCCTCGGTCGTAAAATATGTTTTTATCATGTATGCTTAGTAATCGATGTGGCGTTTAAATGCTTTTGCCTATTTCAAGGGAATTTTTCCTCAACCTAATCATTGTTGCCAAAACTATGCCATAACTTTTAAATTATCCTGTTAGTCTGTTTTATTCGAAGAACATTAATTTAAATATAATGATTAATATAATAAAGACCATGAACAATTTGAACATGTATTCTATATGTTTATTTTCGTACAATACAGGTTATATTTAAGACATGTTATATTTATGAATAAAAGAGTTTTAAATAATAATTGTATTTTCGTCTTGAATAAGAAATTTTCAACTTAAATGATAATATTATGAATTATTTGTACTGTGCTTCAATGTTATTGATTTCTGCGGGCAACTTGAAAATTGGAAGTTTAAAATATAAATATTATTTATAATTTAGAGGATATTGTCTACTACAAAACATATTACTTAGACACTAGATGTACGAGTAGTTCCATTTTTAACCTAATAAAATAAACCTAAAATTAAATTTAATTGTTAAAGAAAATTTGCTACGAGCAGTTACTGGCATGACTGGTAATTTTCAAAATATATTTTCATTTTTTACATACAGGTAATATTTATTACAGAAAAGTAAAATTGATTATTTTCAAAAATAGTCACAAAAAGTGAAAGGGTAAATTATCATAATGAATAAATTATTATGAAAAAGGCAAGTTCTTTGATAAACAAAAAGTATAAAGGTGAAAAGTTAATAGTCTCTAACGAATTATGTATTACAATAGTTTAAACTACCTACGAAAATAAACTGCTCACGGCTCATTTGTATGTGCAGTATTTGTGTATCGTGATTTAAATGTATGTAACATGATTACAATAAAATAAGTAATGTAAATGGATCACATACAGTATTTTAGCGATAGATAACGCACCTAACAATATTCTCGCTTGACAAACCTATCACAAACCAAACCCATTGAAGATTGATATGTATAATATTGTAAAATATATATTTATTTAACGACTGTCTTAAATTACAAAAGTTGTAGCTACTAAAAGAATGCGATAAATTTGTTAATAAATAAAGGAATTAAAATAAAAAAATGTAGAACTGTTTAATTCAACGGGGTATGAGTTATGTTCAGTATATATAAAAAAAACTCATGAAAATATATTGAGATTAACAATGCAATGAAAAGGTAAATCACTGTAAAATTAATATTTAAAATTCTTCGTAAATGTGGTTGGTAGACTATAAAAAGTATACTGGCAACACATTTGCCAGGCAACGATCTTTGCCGAGCGTTTTTCTATTGGAGCCCGAGAATATCCGAATGTATGATTAGGTCACGTGGTACTTTTGGAGTCTTCGTGGCGTAGCTTGTTCAGCTGCTCGTCGAAGCGGCTGTCGGACGGTCGCCTCTCAGCGAATTTTGAACGATGTAGCGGCCATTTTAGTTCTTAGTACATAATAGCGTGCGCATATTTTAATGTATTTAGGACACATAGGAAATATTTCAGGATGACTATCATAGTCTTTTTAATAGATACATCAGCTTCTATGAACCAAAGAGCATATTTGGGCGGACGCCCAACATTGCTCGATGTAGCCAAGGGCGCTGTGGAAACGTTCGTAAAGGTACGTGTGGTGTCATCGACTCTTCAACCGTTTTTGTGATCGATTTGTTTATCGCGTCTAATCTGTGAATCTCGTTTTTTCCTAGGTTCGTCAACGGTCTCCCGAAAGTAGAGGAGATAGATACATGCTACTAACTTTCGAAGAGCCACCCGCGAACATCAAGGTTAGTAAATCAGTGAACACGTTTTTGGAGTATTCCTGTGACCTAAGCCTATATAAAATACATTTATGTTAAAGCCGGTTCTGAGGACGTTACTAGCGAAGCACTGAAATCTACAAACCATAACATTTACATACTCAGAAAGTGTAAAATTGACTGAAATATACAGCACGACGTAAACAGGACGAGCCGCCGCCGTTGCTGCCTTTGCGATAGCGCTCGCGACTGCGCTCTCAACGTACGCTCATTGGTCGAGTAATTACATTATAACGAAATGGCGATTTGGTGGGAAATATGAAATTATAACAGATACGTTTATAGCGGACATGTTGTATTTATGGATCTTGTTTGTAAATATATAATTTGATAATGCGTATTGCGACACTAATTTGAATGTAATGGTTTTCAGGCCGGTTGGAAAGAGAATTTAGCTACGTTTATAAATGAACTGAAGAATTTGCAGTGCCTTGGTTTGACAACGATGGGTGCTGCTTTGAAGCACGCATTCGACGTGTTGAATATAAATCGAATGCAAACAGGAATTGATACATATGGCCAAGGCAGATGTCCTTTTTATTTGGAACCATCTGTGATAGTTGTGATTACTGATGGTGGCAAGCTTTCAAGCAATGCTGGCATACAGGAAGAAGTTAGTATATTAAGATTTATTCAGCTTTATTTCTTATTTAACTGCCAATTCCATTTATAAATAAATTCTTATTGGATGTATTTGAAATAATGATTTAAACAATTGTAATACTTATTACCAAGGATTCCAACATGGTGTCTTTTGAATAATTTCCCTTATACAAATAAGATAATATAGATACATTTATACAAAGGAATAGTATTAACTCAATATCCAAAACGTATATGCAATGCAATGTTTAATCTACATATCTATTATTAGAACAGGGTATAGTAATCTGGAGTTGTATCATCAACAATTTTTAAAATTACACTAATTTAAAATGAGCTTATGTTCAAGTTTCATATTTAAGTACACAGTACTTTGTTAGCAGGCCAATTTGATCATCCATACCTTTGGTAGTCTTTCTATTATAATTATAAATTATATTTTCTATTAGAACAGAACATATTCAAACACAAATTTAATATCAATTATACATGTCACATAGATATTTTATTGTTTTTAAGTTATTCATATTATATTCAGTTGCTTTTTTCATTAATAAATTTAATATTTGTGTGAGATAGGAATATACTTATCTATGTGGCGGTCCATGTTTAATTTTCAAATTAAGCTGTGTGTTACTGAGGTTGTAGTACAATTATAAATAAGATGTCATAGATTTTGAATTAGAAGTGAAGGGTCACTTATAGGAATAATAGTTTAATTTATTCAATTGAATTAAAAAACAATAAATAACATATAATAAATAATATGCTTTCAGTAAAATAAACAAAGTAATGAAACTTTGTTTGAAAACATGGGTAGCTGAACTTGTTAAGGTTTATGCTTTATCAACTTATTTTACTTTCATATCTTATCTGTTCTAGTTATTGTGGCTTGAAATAGGAGTTAAAATTGTGTTGATTGCACAGTTAAAAATCTTACATGGTGTAGACATATGGTTATATTTTATAATGTTAAGTTAGTTTCTGCATTTTTAAATATAAAATAACCTGTGCAGTTCACTAGAATGGATGGGTTACTCCCTAAAATTTAGAAAGCTTCAACGTACCCATTATTAGCCCATTAGAAGGCTGAATATGTAAATTATTTTTTTTACCATAAAAGGTCACTCATTCAACTTCTGACCATGCTTCACATTGATTGACCAAACCTGTTGTTATGAGTGTCTATGCTATGAGTCTGCACAATCTCTTTACTCTAATTTTTCTTCTGCTTTAGTTTATTATTAAGGTTTTATGGCAACCTATAACTCTTCTCCATAAACCGCATTCATTCTTGAAATACAGTCATCGGTGATTAAGGTATAAGGGTAAGGTCAAGTTTTAGTTTAATTATATCTATGTTGTTAAATATTGAAACTGTGTGGTAACTGGAAGTGACTTGCCAGATTTTGATATTTGAAAACACATATATTTATATAATTATGTAGGTTATACTATGGGTAGGTGTATCAGCTATAAATTGGTCATCATATAATTTTGTAGATCAATCTAAAAATCTAATTAGTATATCGTTGCAAAATAAAATTTGAAAGTGGACACCTCCTAGCCAGAGCAAAACATGGTATAATTTGACTGACAATGGTGATTATGTTGTGGATAATGATGATGATAGTCTTGTACTAGGTTCAGTAAAGTTGTGTGATTTGTTCTAATTTTCTATTCAGTTACCCAATGAACTACTCGTATTGGTTACCGGTACTACTCATGCAAATAATATGCAAAATTTAATGTAACTTAAATTGAATAATTGTAATAAATTAATAATTTTACTGCCATTTGTGTTATTAATTGCTACAAATTAAATGTATGCATTTACAGTTCAACTTGCCTATGAACTGCCCCATCCCTGGATCAGAGTTGACTCGAGAACCATTCCGCTGGGACCAAAGACTTTTCTCTCTGGTGTTGAGGCTGGCTGGGACACCTGCAGTGGAACGGGACACTGGGCTTGTACCTTCAGATTCATCACCCATTGACGCCATGTGTGAAGTTACTGGGGGTAAGAACCTTAACAGTTACCTCTATTTTTTAATACAAATATATATATCTGTTTGTATTTGTAGCATTACAATACAGAGTACTAAAATCGGAACTTTATACTTTTTTATATGTTGATATAGGCCCAACTGTATACTCATAACATATTTGTGACTGCAATAGGTACTTACGACTTTATGACTATTTCAGTTTTGTAAGTACTTATACTTTTATACGTCCTTTGTTTGTACCTGCTATAGTTAATATACTAATAAAGAAATCGAAATATACATAATTACAAGTATTGCATATTGCAATCAGCTGAGTGTTAGATGAATATGTGTGCCTTTGTTTTTAAGTTTAAAAACATCTTCGATTTTATAAATCTTTTTAGGTCTTAGAATGCAAATAATAAAATATTTAAGTATTATATGATCATCTTGACAAGTAAAGACCTTAAAGAAATGCGACTATCTCAATTATTATTAATTTCAGTTTTTCACTTTGTAATGAATTTTAAAATAGAGGTTAATATTTATAAATTTAAATGTCTTTCAGTGGATTTTTATGAAGGAAATATCTTTAAGTCATTAATATTATTAATTTTTCTCTGAAGCCTGCCTAATTAGCTAACACCCTCCTCCTTGAGTCAGCCGCTAAACCACTCGTCGTGTTCCGGCTGGGAGCTTGAGAGCCAGTTCTTTCTTTCTTACCTTCTCATTTCCTGGCCGACAATGCATCAATTTATACCTTTGGTTTTGCTGATGTCCATGGGCGATGGTGACCACTTACCATCGGGCGGCTCGTCTGCTCGTTTGTCGGCTATTTACAAAAAAAAAAATCTCTCTTATTAATTTGTAGTTAGCTATTGCCAACAACAATTTTATATTGATCTCATCATGAATACACGTGTCATCACCATCATCACTTATGTTCCATCTATCTATCTTTACATATAACTAGCAGCCCGTCCCGGCTTCGTACGGGTGTTCTTTTATTTTAAAAACATTATGTTGATATATTTATAATTTTATGTTTATAAAGGACATAGGTATGAATGTTTTTTCTTTATAAAATATACATATGCTGTGAAAATAGTGAAAATATTCAATGTTGCATATATCCGCTGCGTAAGGAGCCCACCGCGCGATTACCTATTTCATAGATGTGTCCGCCCCGCACTTCGTGCCCCCTCCCTAGTCGCCTTGTCCCCCGGCCTACGCCACGGCTGCTTTGCGCGGGGCCACACGGGTCATTGCGCGGGGGCGGCGGCGGTGTTTATTTTCCTAAATTCGTAAAATCTTCTGAATGGAATGTCCGATTTGAGTAATTCAAAAACTTGACTATAGGTATTGAAAGAGTTTTTAATACGAAATCATTTATTTGGATAAGGATTAATACGAAGGTATGGTTATCATGGTCTGAATTTGGTCAGTATTTAAAATGTAAAAAGTGGTTATAGTGACATAACTACAATAGTTGTACAAATAGTATCGCGAAGTTATTTGTAGATATTGATATGTTCTCTAATATTGTATAATATTTTTTTGTTCCATCATTCTGATAATGTAGTATTCTAATGGTGAAAGAATTTTTAAAATCGGTTCTGTAGTTTTTGAGTTTATTCGTTACAAACATACAAAAATACAAAGGTCTCCTCTTTATTATATTAGCAACGATGAAAACAGCATAAATGTAATGTGATGGAACTCTCTGTACATATGTCAACCAAGAATGCTTAGAACATAATTCATCATCATCATTAAGTGTATCAGGGATATTAAAGGTCAATTATCATAACTAATGCTATAAATACTCAAATGAAACTCATGTGAAAAGCTGTCACTGCTGCCAATAACTTCTGAATATTGAGACGAATATTGGAACATTGATTGATATTTATGTTACTATATAGGTAACAATCAACAATACATTTTTATGTTAATTAACACAATGCATATTGTTGTATAACGATAAAAAGCGCTTACACTGTAAAAAGTCATTTGGTAAATCATGAACAACAGACAATAATTGTGTGTTTACATTTCAAGGATTTGTATAAAGTTAAAAGAATTTGATACGACGGCTTTTAACATAATATAATCTGATTATGATAAACAAGCCCTTTGTAAACTCGCTTGTCTACTTCTTTTTCTCACTAGCCCATTCGTTTGCGGTTGTTAAGGTATCAACAATTTGATGGTTTATTTGATGCGATTATTTATAGGTAATTTAAAGTTAAATTTATTTGTTAATTACAATATACGAAGTTAAACGAACATTTTCGAAAATTTGTATATTCTACAATGAAGTCGACATTGTAAGACAATTTATTTATCTATGGTAGATGAAACAGTAGTCCAGTGATGGTAGCAGGGAACTGGCACCATTGCCACGCCCGCTGGTCAGTTGCCTGCATAAGTACGTAAAGCTTGGATTATTGGCCTTGAAAAATTGGAAAAAGTTGGACGGTCTCTCTTATACCTTAAACAAATTAACAAAAAATCGTTCTAGTCGTGGTGTGGTCGTTTCGATTCCGCCGAATAAGCTTTACACATTCATTTTACGTCAATGAAGTACCTGAAGGTCTTGATAATTTAACCCGATTGAGAGTTTAACTTTAACATGCAAATTACTTGCATGTTTACTTACAGTCTTAATGATGATGATGTAGGCAAATTTTCTCGAAAACTAACACAAAACACATACTACACAAATCCTATAGGATTTTGTTAATGTCAGAAGCCACAAATAGTTATATATATGATTCGATATTTCCATAGATCATAAAATTTATACACTGAAATAAATAAACTATTCTTCTTAAATTTAAAAACCTCTGTTGCACACCAAACTTGCGTGGAGCTACTTGTGATTTTAGAAGTTTGGCCAATTAATTTACAAATGTATTAATATTGACCTGTAGCCGAACAAGCACACGCTGGTTGTTCGATTATAAGAGGCCACCTCCGCCAATGGCTATTTTGTAAAGCCATCATTGACACGTTCAGGCAAGAATAAAGTAGAAAATTCAATTATAAGTAAATAAACGAATTATTACTTCAGAAGGTAAACTAAAAAACGGTTCTACTCCATCGCGTCGATTGAAAGGAGACCTAATGTGAAGGAAACTGAAAATATTCCTGGATCTAATTATATTGTACAAATAAAAATATCACAAGAAATAAACAAATTATGTTATATATGTGCGTAATAATTACTATAATAAGTCAATTAATATTACGTATAATTATAATAACATGTTAATTGACACCGTAACATATCTGGCAGGTTCTTAGATATTTTTATACTGTACATCAGTACCTAATCGTAATAACTTCAACTCAAACGAATAATAAATAGTTACAAAGTCCGAGGCTCCTCACTAACATAGTTCAATTTAGTATCGTTAATTTATTGTATATTGTAATAATATTGAGCCGTTATTATGGAAAAGATTTTAAATATAAAATATATATACATTATAACATACTGTTACATTCTTTCAAAATGGAACATTATAGATATAATGAATCCACCTATTAAATTCAATAATTATGTAATTGCTTTACTAAACAATAACAATTGATTAAATTGTTCAATCATAATAATAATATTGCTATCTGGATTACTTCACATATGGATATTTCCGTATCTTGTGGCACTCACATTTTAGGCTCATTACAATAGTAATCGTAGCTTTGTATCAGTTTTATGGTTGAAAGGTGTTCTATTAATAAATTAATAAATAAATGATGAAATAGGTACATTTACATGCAATGAGTGATCAATGCCAAGATACACAAATGAACTAGAATGTAGAACTATTTGAAATAATTAATATTGTTATATATATAACAGTATAATTATAAATTATAAGAATAAATTTATGTAGTATACAAATGTTATTTCCGTCGTTCATGACCGAAAATTTCCGGCTTTCGATAACCGTTCAGCTCATCCCCACTGCCTTTTCTCAGATTTAAATATTACTACTGTTCTAATAGGAACCTAAGTTCAAGGTTTTGCAAGAGGGGGAAATTATGTATTGAAGTCATGCTATTAGTAGTCACTCTTGTTTACTTACGAATTAATGGTAATTTAATGTATCGCATTTATCAGGTCGGTCCTACTGCATCACGTCTCACCGGATGCTAATGCAGTGTATCGACAGCCTGGTCCAGAAGGTGCAGAGCGGAGTAGTTATCAACTTCGAGAAAATAGGCCCGGATCCGCCCCCAATCGACGGTGGTAATAATAGAGAGGGAGAACCTGCTGATGACGTCGCCACAGATGGAGATAAAGAAATCGATGCGGATGCTGAGCGGAATGGAGTAAGTATTTGAGTTACAATTTAACTTAATTTTATGTTTATTATTAGCAAAGTATTCTAGCCATCTGATCGTATGTGGTCAAAACTGTCTATGGACTTGTATAAGACCAGGTTTAATTATCAATGCGTTCTCTAGCAAGAAATGCCTTAGATATACTGTTCAGTATTACTTTCCATGTTGTATAAGATATACAAAGTAACGCAACTAATATAAAAGCGAAATATTAAGTAATTATGTCAAAACTTGCAACTTGTGCGCATTCTAGACAGATTGAATCAATTCGATGTTATCCTTTATAATGCAGCATTAATTAAAATTAGCAATGTTTAAAAGATTGTGCCAGTTGCCAGTTCACTTTAAAAAGTAGGCATTTCGGTAGCATGAGATGTTGTGATCTTATATAAACCTATAGACATTAGGATGTCTATGACTAGGATGGTTAGGATTATGATTAGGATGACGCCTGCCAACCTTGAGTAATTAAGCTAACTAAGTTATTGTGTTTGTGGTGCACCCTATTTACCACGGGACGTGGCAACGATACCTGGCCTCTTTTGAAGATTGTTGGGCTTTGTATCACCCAGCTTAGTACCGATACCGATGGTATTTGTGCATGGCGTTATGGTTTTTATTAGCCTGTCCTAACCGTGTAATTTTTATGAATGTTCACCTATTTCGGCGGCAGCACTAGAGGGCAGATAAGAAGGGGGTTATTTATTGGTTCCTTCTTGATCAGCAGCGCATTGTTGATGCAGCTGCGGTTTCAGATGTGGTTGGGTTGCAGTGACATCTTACCGCCGTGTGGGCCGTCTGATCATTTTCGGTTATTACGATAAAAAAGAGACGAACAAGCATAATCATAATTCATTTTAGTTGTATTAGAACAATTTTATATAAACGGAGTAATTAATAGCAGTTAAAACTTTAACATTAATATTTATCAATTCCAGCGATGGAATGGCGGCTCATACCAGACTGGAACGGCTGCTAATCAAGGTTCAAGCGCTCCGCAAGCATGGCACTCCTGTCGAAGACTTATCTATGTTCCACGGACTGTTTCGCAGAAGGGATTTGCCGTCGGTTTTTGGCCTATCCCTGAATCATTCCGACCGGACCCTAATGCACCGACTCTGGTGAGTCTTACTTTATACAGACCGGTCTTCCTTGTGAGATACTAGTCATTAAGCCACGCCTATGCTCTTTGCTATACTCATAGTATATGCGGTATCTGATACTCAGGTTGACTCGTAATTCGCACTGAAGCATCATGTTGCGATATGCTGCCCTTCCATGATAGTATTACTCGCTAATGAAGTTTTGTATTAACGTTTTCAGTTATTAAACTGCTTAATAAGTAATTTTCAAACTATATTCATAATTAGATATACAAGAACTTTAGATATAATCTAAAGATAGAAATAAATACAAACTTCCCTTTATTTTGTAATTAATGAGAAACGTCATGTCATATGTTTTTCACTCGTGGCCATTGCGATGTAACGTCATGGGATCTTATTGGTGACTTACGTGTTATGCACGGCTTTTTTAGTTAATAATGAAAATAAATATTTATGCATATAAAAATTGTGTTTACCTTAAAGGAGTACCTATGTATGTATTGACACTCTATTGCCATAATTTGTAAAGTTTCAGTAGGGACGTCGGCGTTGTGACTCATTTTTTAATTCACTGATGAAATATTTCTTTGTGGTGAGACAAATGATGCTGTATAATGCTTTCGTATTATTTGTTCTTCTTATATATTAAAGATCATCTAAGTAATAAGATACATACAATATGGCACATTGTTTCGTTTCGCAATTTTTGTAGCTTTGTTCTGCGTAATAAAAAATATCAGACTGTAGTTTCAAGAGCGCAGCGATATTTCACTATCACTGGAGTGCATACCACGAATATTAATTGTCAAAGTCTGCTCCGGTAGACGATTCAGCTTTCACTTTGCAAGCAGAATTGAAACGAGCATTATAGATAGGATTATTATTAAATTGCGATAAATTTTCATTGGTCTTGTTGCCGAGATAAGTTAACTTGATAATAAGCTAATGTAGAATGTTTTTGAATTTTGTGCAAAAAAGTTTCAAGTTTTCTTATGTACAGGTCAGTTATTAAACTTTATTATTAATTCTTTAGAAGTGAAATAATAGAGAAGAAGAGAAGTAGATAATGTGAAAGATATTACGAACAACAGTATATTAAGATAAAAAAAAAAGTAAAAAAAACTTTCGAATTAAAAAAAAGTTTAAACAATATGAATAAATATTACAACAAGCCAAGTCTGTCTTCTGCCTTTGTTATCATATCGTAACAAATGTGGGATTTACCTTAATAAAAGTACAATTAAATTTACATATTTGGTGACATCGAAAATCCTAACTGTGAGAAAGGACAATTCATACCGATTTTTTTTATAATGTACAGCAGTGAAGCCTGTGGTAATTTGGTATTTTATGAATCCTAATGCTTCATTTCCTTGATAAGTTTTCCTTTTATACAGTTACATAGTTATAGATACATTGTAACACGATAGTATGGAGACCATATAAATTATAATACACTAGGTATTCATTAGTGTTCAAATCTTTTCACTTGTATATTTGTAAAAAATAATAAACCGTTCTACAAATTATATTAAATATTGAAATATTGTGTTTTATAAAAATATTTGTTTTTCCTTTTATTGAGTTTGCCTGTGGTTACTTACTTATAAGAATAGTTAAATATTGTCCGTATCCGCTTTTCATGCCGTGTCATCTGTTATTATGTTGGTAATCCTTAAATAAATAAATAAACAAAAATCCAGGTAATATCTCAAATAAATCTAAAGTTTTCTTTATATACTCATTATATTTTATATAAAATTATATACTTTTCTAATAATATGATAAGCTTTTCTTCGATGATGCGGGGGGACCACACTGAATTTTGCCGCGATGCTAGTTGCTACAAGGAACGATGTTACGTAAATCCTCTCAGGAATTTGTATATATATATATATATTTTGTATTGTTTACTATTTTAAAAAGTATTATCAGGATAATGATAAAAACTAAAACATTAATTTTTATTAACCTCATCACCCTTTGCAGCCGCCACGCTCAGCCCATCCGGTGGTGAAGTTCACGTGTTCCAGTCAAGAGCCGATGGTGATTGACAACTTACCATTCGACAAGTACGAGTTGGAGCCCAGCCCTCTCACTCAATTCATACTGGCCAGGAAACAACCGACTATTTGTTGGCAGGTGAGAATAATTAGCATAATCCGGTAACTACTCTCTCTTGTATGTTGATAATGTAACATCTGGCTGGCTTCCTTCTAAAATTAATGGTAAAGTGTTGTAACGGCTTCCGCATTGTGTTAAAGAGTGAGATAAGTAGCGAGTACACCTCATTTATTTTAGCCGCTAATGTTATAGTGAAGCGCATGGGTGTTTTAAATTTGGATGAACGGCGGTGATCCTTATCATCAGTGGGTTTGCTCTCCATACATTTTTATAAATAATTATAAGATTTTTAACAAATTTTTCATTTAATATGTTTTGATAGGGTTTTTTACCTTCATTTATATAATTTTTATAAAGTATGTAATTTAACTTTTTTTCTTACAACTAGTGTAGTATATTTTATTGTCTCTTACTTTTATTCAAACATACTATTATAATTTTTCAGGTGTTTGTCGCGAATAGTGGTTGTAAGAATTCTGAAGTAAGCCAACCCTTTGGCTACTTGAAGGCGTCGACCAATCTCACCTGTGTCAACCTTTTCGTGTTACCCTACAACTATCCGGTACTTCTGCCGCTTCTCGACGATCTCTTCAAAGTCCACAGATGCAAACCACCTGCCGAGTGGAAGTTAGCATTCCAACAGTACTTAGACAGGATGCCATCTTATTATGTAACGGTAAGATCTCTTTTACATGATTGCAACAAATCTTTAATATGGAAAAACTCAGTTTCTGAATATAATATTACAATGAATTGTGACCTGTTCTTGTATTCTATTATATATATAATAAAGACTTTTTGTACCTTTTGTTATTTTGAAGTAAAGCAACTTTGTGATTAATGCACAAGATTGTTGTTTGTATTGAGTTTTATAAAGCCCAATAACATTTTTATTGTACATGTATACTTGTAAAATAGGACACTGTTCCAATTAAAGGTAGTTAGATATAATTTTTTATTGTATTCATAATTTTATCAAATGATTTGATGATAAAGAAATATAAGACACATCAGCACCACATGGAGGAGATATTGGAGGCTCTAGGAAACTATGAAAAATAAACAATTACAGATAGGAATCTAATGACAGTTCTATGACACTTGTATATAATTAGTCCTTATCTATGGTTGCCAAATTTGGTCTGTAACTAACATTCAAACCAAGAAATTAGCAACTTGCCAGAACACTGAATGGAATCCTGATGGGGAAAAGATTTTCTTTTCAGATTAGAATTGCAAGAGCAAGAAATCATGCCAAAACAATGGTTGTTATGTTGTTATGTAGCCATGAAAGAAAAATGGAGCAAACTGATAATAAAGTGGTTCATGGGCCATAAATAAAAAAACTCGTGGAAGAAATTGCATTGTAGTATAATTCAAATATTACTGTAAATATATCAGCAATGAAAAGGCTAATAAAAATGCTACTATTATTATTATATTATAACATAAGTAATACAAATATGTGTAAAAGATGATGATACTAGCCCAGCGTGCATGTCTTTTTGTAACAATGCAATCGAGTTAATTAAAATGGCATTTCCTTTCAATTTCAGCCACTTCGTAGAGCATTAACCAAGATGGGTGCATCAGCGCCATTGGTGCAAAGCCTGATTCCGGACACTCAAGATAACTCTCTTAGCTTTTCTGTACTGAACTATTTGAAAAGACTGAAGAACCAAGCTAAGATTGAGTTTGAGAAACTTTGTGCGGATGTCATCAATAAGGCCTCTAGTAGTAATAGTCAAAAGGTATGACTTATTTTCATTACAAGGAAAATTGCCCCATTTTTGGATATGAGTCACCTTTTACATTGAGAGTTGTAATGGTTGTCATTCATTGGTGAGTCATTTGTGGATTGACCGACTTTATATATATCATTTATATAATGTGACAAATATCCAGTGTACAGTTTTCCTCATATAATTTTTTTCCATTGAATCTATACTTCGTTCAAATTGGATATGGAAACTTTGTAAACAAACCATTAAAATTCTTTTGTAGGGTTTTCACCAACTGAGCTGTATTTGTAAATCAAATGCTTTAATGAAATTAA
>PDGT01000026.1:1124121-1259293 GCA_003671415.1 Megathymus violae
CGCGGCCCCTCCGAAACGCAAGGCTGGCCCGCTTCCTCATCACGTGGTGGCCCGTCGGCCGTCAACGCCCACAACGTCTCCCGCTTCCCCTCTTCCCCCGCTCTCCCCACTGCCGACCAGCGCTTCTCCCCCGCCGACGGCGCCGCTCTCGCCGGTTACAACGCGACGGCCAGCATCGCCCCTTGCGCCCGCAACCTCGGACCTTCCATCAGGTCGACCCCCCGAGGTAAGAAGCCACAGAAAATTATAATATACTACAATTTGTTTTTTCCTTTTCCTGTTTAATTTATGTGATGTACAATAAAGAGTTATTGTATTATATTATATAAAATTAGCCTGTACATGCCTATGTCACTGAACTCCTAGACGGCTGGTCCGATTTTGATGTTCTATTTGTGTGTTTAAGTCCTTGGATTGTTTAAATGCCTGACTGGTCTTGGTAATCGGTGGCGCTGTGTTCGGGTTCTGCGAAATTTGTTATTATTTTAACGGTCTGGGAGGACGTCTGATAATATATAAGTTTGAAGTTATCAAAATGTACTATAAAATATAAATGTTTCAAATTCAAATTCCAATTCCAATTGAAAACTTTTACCGAACTTTATTCATCAGTGAATAAATTAGTATAAATCGATCCTAATAATGTTTCTATACTTTTGTGATGATGATATAAAAATATATATTTACTTGCAAGTTGCAGGAGCCGCCTAATGTGGATAGTGGTGGGTCGAGCATCGGTTCCACGTCGCCGATATCCGCCGCGCCGGCCTCTGCGCCAACCAACCTGCCACCCGTCGTCAAACCGTTTCTCAATGGAGGTACTCATTTCGTTTCGTTTTTACTATGGCTTAGTATTTTATATACATAAAATACAGCTATAATTTATTTAAGGGGGATAAGTATAATTGAACTGTTATACGCAGTTTTGGCTGTGTGTTCCATCAATTTTATTATAATGAATACTTTGATGAATTTTTTGACTCCGAATTGTTACGATACTTATGCCGCGCATAGCAAAAATTATACATAGTGATTTTTTTTATTATTTCACTTTATATGATAAGATATTAAATATTTCTGTAAACAGATGCGTACACGACAATGGGTGGCAAGTGCTTGCGGTCGCCGTCGCCGCCGAACGAGGCGGTGTTGCCAGCGCAGCCCGCTGCGGCGCCGCAAGACACACACGAGTTACAGATCAACGCGATCTTGCAAGGCGTCGCCGCCGAAAACAACTCTGGCACCAAAAAGAAGAAGCGGAAGGTAGGCTTGAGTGATGCTACCGCTATATACTTTAACGTTATCAGTTAAATGAGAAAGGACTGAGAACGTATTTCAATCGTCTATATATTTTTCAACTTACGTTATGAGTAACTTCTCTCATATTTTTCTTGAAATCAAACAATATCATAAATGTTCGTAGCCCGTTCGCTTTTGTCATTCATTTTCTTATATGCAATCGCCTATAAGCCTCAACAGTGGTCTTTGCGCTTATTGCGACTGTTGAACACTAACCCCTGCAGTCGTGCAATTGGAGCAGCATGGAAATAATGCTTCAAGCATATAAAATAACCAGTGGTCGATAATGGTCAGAAGCCGTATAATCCATCAATTGCTCTAGCAGGGGAAGTTCTGCAATATGTTTAAGTATAAACTTCATAATGATAAAATAATCTAGAATTTGTTATAATACTCATGGAGAACCTAGAACGAAATAAAAATTGCATTACAAAAAATGAACATGGATAGATAACATGAACGAAACAAATTATATTTATTGTCATGTCTTATAAATAATAAGTGTGCACCACCTAAGCCGCCAATTTCATAATTTTCCTTATACTAATGATAATCTGATATTCTCTACTAATATCTGATTAATTTATCTAGGTATTTTATCAGTACATATAAGCACCTCAATGCTTCTACAATAGTTTCGAAATCTAATCAAAGTGTCTAACATTCATGTATTCTTGTACGTGCTCAAGCAATTTCTGTAGGTGAATCACTATTATGAGTATTATATTTGTGTCAGAAGCCTCAGCCGCCACCTCCGATTCTACCACCGCAGCCGTCGCGTGCCGAACTCCTCAAGATCCAGCGACACAACTTGGACGTGCGCGCCGAAGTGTTCCGTGCCGTGCGACGGCCGGGCAGAGGTAATTAATCAAAACAGTAATCATTTTTTTCTTACGGTTATCCTTCAAATTAATTTACGGGCCACCTTAATTTATAAATAATACGCCTAATAATAATACACCTTAATTTAAATCAGTAATACGCGGTTAATAAGAAACACTGGTTGTTAACTAATCCTTCAATACTTCCCACCGGAACATTAAAACATGTCACCTGACTTTTGGATGGAGGTTGGTTGCTATATAGGTAGGTTGATGAAGGACAATTTATACGCACAGCTATCATTGGGATACAACTTGGTAGTATGGATGCTAACGACCTCTAAGAGGAAGACCTCTATAAACCAGTGTTCAGCGGGGGTGCATCACAATACCAGGACGAGGGTTAAAGCGTTATATTTTCAATTCTGGGTTCATAAATTAAATACTCCTTTAAGTACAGAACGCTGCAGAGTAGGTTTCTCATAATTATTTCTTTGACCAAAATAAGTGATAACTATTTGAGTGTATACACGTAACTTGAAAAATTCGTGGAGCGCGCAGACAGGATTAAACCAAGGTAAAAGCGATAAAATTACCGTAGATTTCAATTTTTTTCATTTAATTGAGATCTAATTAAATTGGATCGTTTTTTATTAACTAGATCCGATTCATTTTCTGCCTTCGGAAAAACGATAATGTTTCATCAACGTTTCATGTTCGTCAACGAAGATAAACCAGAATACCTTCGATTCTTTATTAAATTTTACATGATGGTCTTTTGCCGGAGTATTTGAAACAAAGGTTCCAATTTCTAAGCGATACCAATGAACGGCAGCTATGGTCTTCCAAGACGCCGGCTCTCTCTACATCACTTCACCATTCTGGTTTCCTGTCCAACTCATTTCTATTCAAGCTGCTCAGCTTGGAATGTTCACTCTGATGGTTTTCGAGAACCTGTTAGCAGAACTACCTTCAAAAGGAAACTTCAGATTTATTTTTCAAAGTAGGCACATTTTAGAGTTTTTATCATTAGTCTCAGTCATTGCAGCATCCCTTATTTTATAATATTTTTATATTGTATTTATAATACACATAAGGTATATTTTGTGTGTATTCATATTATATGCATATATAATGTATTAATATAAATTTTATCTCAACATATGTTTAATTTATTCCTATTGATTTTTTTTACTTCCTAAAGGTTGACTGGCTTTTATGCTTTTAGCATTAAATCCGCCTCGACACGTTATTGTTTCAGGGTGAAAAAGTTTAAGTTATTTAATACATTTGCATTATATTCAAATGAAATGATATTTTCTCTTACAGATTTCACGAAGCTGTTCGAAACATTGAAATTACTAAAAGGAACTGTGGAGATGAAGAAAGACATGGTACGTGAAGTGATAACTGAAGCGCTAAGGTTCAAAAGGAAGTTCCTCGCTGAACTCTTGGAGAACTTCTTAGCCGCCTTAGAGAAGAATGGTAACAGTGCCTCTGTCAGTATGAATAATATGACGAACTCTATGTACGGTCACTCGAGCAGTCATAGCTAGTACTGTATACAATTCTAGTGAATGTTGTTAATTTTATAAAATAATACAATTATTGTTCACCATAAAGTTTCAACCTATTCTTAAAGCTCGGTACACTTAACTAATTTATATTTAAACTACACTAGTATTATAATTTGTTTCAATCTCATTGCGACGTAGTGTATCTGATATAAACGTGACTTAAAAGAACCAACTTTTGAACGTTGTCCTGCCAACTTTTTCATAAGAATGTTATTTTTAATTAAATTGTAGATTTTGGTCTCAGTGTCAATCTATTGATGTCGTTCAGAGTCGGTATAGTCTAACATCCGCCTTATTAGAGGTATACTTTGTATGTTATATCAATCGGCTAAGTTTGTTAATAAACTAAATAGATACTTAATTGTTTCGTAATAAACATTTTTTATTTAGTTTCCATTTTCAAAATAAATTCTTTTATACTTGCACTTTAAAGGCATTTAGTTTTGAATACCATTATTCTGATTCTCATTTACTGATTCCCGAATGTATGAATTTAAGGTTGTTTAAATAAAATTATTTGATTCCATTGTTCGGTTGGTTGGACCATTTCTGTCATTTTATCCTGTTGTTGGAAGTGAGGAGTTATATAGAGCAATAAATAAAGATTATAAAATATTATGGAAAGTATTACCGATAAATGACAGTTTAACTGAATCAAATGTAAATAGCACATGTAAATATTAGATTTTATTATTATTACCAATGAGAAGGATGTGTGTGATGCCTCAATGCATCGGTCTTAGGAGTCGTTAGTTTGATGGGACAGTTTGGAATCTGATAGTAATAATTTAGCATAATTTGTGGTTATGATATTCATTGAATATATTTAAAGTGCGAGAAAAGTTAACGATTATGGAGTACAACTGAGCACGACCGGGCACAAGATTGATGTAGGTATTTAAATTTTTTTCAGATTCACGTTGAGCCCGTCAAGCTAATGTCAAAGGGTCAATTGTAAAGTGTATATATCGTTTTATAAATAAATTATGATCCTTTTTGGATTTTAATTTTGTGTTTTATTCCCTTACTCGTACTCTTAGGATCCCAATTTTACCCGTTTTCATATCAATTTAGATTCGAAATGCGGCAAATTTTGTTCGGATTGTCTAATGAAATAATTAATTAAAATAAATTTTAACGTATTTTCGAACTATATCTTATTATTCAAGATGTACCAACCCACAGCGATACTTGTTTATATTTATCTGTAATCACAAAAATAGTTTTTCGTTTACTTTGTACACGTATTAAAGATTTTATATACCGGATTATTTATTTTGGTTATTTAGAGGTTGCGCAGTAAGGAATAATATAAAAAATACAATGGATTAATATACCATAATTAACAAAGGTTTTGAAATAATTTTCCCATAGTTTTCATTATCCATCGCATTTTCTTCCTGCTATGTTACACGCAGTTTTGTCTTGGTAAATTCTCTTTCCTATACTTTGATTCATTTGGTATAACTTTTAAAAATTAGGCAAAGTGGATTAGTATCTGGATTTTAAAGAATTTTTTATATAGGATTATTATTTTGTCCCTGAGGCGGAATGTTGAAAAATAATAAAATCTTACCTATTAACACCAGTATCCCGCCCTCCCTTCGCTTTGAGAAACTTGAATTTAACATGCACAGATAGTATTGGTTCCTGAAATAATTGTTGCTCATTTTTATTAGGCGTATATTTTTTTTTCAAATATCATACATTTAAACCTTTCTCGTGAATGAGCCTATCTATCGGTAAAAACCGTATGGAAATCCGTGTCGTAGTTTTCGAGATTATCGCATTCAGACAGAAAGAATTTGTTTTATACTATAGAGCTATCCGGAATAAGGTACCTTTCAAATAGGAAAATAATTTTTCAAATAGGTGTCGCGGTTCCGTAGATAACCCACTGCATACTTTAAACTGAATTTCATTCAAACTCATATTTTTTTTAGCATGAGCGGTGTGCAAATATTATTATTATTATTATTTGGTCCTTGATATATTTCTACTTGACGTTATCACTCTATTATAGTAACAAACTAAATACTCAGACCACATTTAGGACGATCTCTTTTACACCGATCGAAATGACAAGCCAAAACGAGTTATTTTTAATGTTCTTATCGATGTTAATATAATGCGACGAATATACGATACGGGATGACGTACGATCAGGTTTCTACTTTTATCGAGTCTAGAACCGCGATATACAAAGCAACGGGATATTATTACATCATTTATAACAAAATAGATACTCGGACAACATTCAGGACGATTTTTTTTACACCGTTCGAAATGCCAAACCAAAACGATTTATTTTTAATGTTCTTATCGATGTTAATATAATGCGACGAATATACGATACGGGATGACGAACCATCAGGTGTCTACTTTTATTGAGTCTAGAACCGCGATGTAGAAAGCAACGAGATATTACTACATTATTCCCAAGAGAGTCTGATGATGAGGTGATTTCAAGCGATGGATGAATTTGGCGTTGACATCTTGCATACTATTTGCAATCGTATTTGGGAAACAGAAGAATGGCCGCGCGATTGGTCGCACTCCGTTTTCATCACATTACATAAAAAGGATCAACTAAGATTTATGCAGCAATTAGTTAAAAATCTAAATAACCTACCATATATCTACCATATACCACCTTAATAAAAAAAAGTTCTACCATTAACATTTTTTTATTGTTTATGATTTTTGTTGTTCCAAAGCACTTGGGTAAACAATATTTTAAAATATAATATAATTTTTTTCTGAATACTTTCAATATTGTAAAGGATCCCAGGCAAGTGTAAATGCTTTGCCTTGTGCAGTGGTAGTTGAAAGCAACACTTTTAATTAGGTAGTACGTTTGTGTAAGGCGCGCAAAGCTCTTTCACCTGTTTCTATCAACGACTCGTGCAATACCGTTTTGGTTGAGATAAAGTGAAGCGGTGTAATCACTGGCACAGAAACTGTTTAATCCTCTCAATTCTCGGATTCGCCGGCGGAGCTTTGAATAGCTTTGTCAATATTTTGCAAATTTGTGCCAACCGAAGCATAGTTATCGACGTTGGTGGTATTATCGGATGCTATTGTCATTTTAAGGGATACATATATTGTCTGACATTATAACAATAGACCAAGGTTTGGTTTGAAAGTAATGAAATAAAAGGTATAAGTATCTTTAATATCAATAAATTACCCAAGTATCTATGTAAATAGAGTTACCCATAACTTCAAACCAGCTATAACTAGTCAGCAATCTAAAACTAACAATCACAGACGGAATGGGCTTGGGACTGCCCAACAACATTCGTAATGTAAATGCAAAATTGGATACGAGTTCTCACTGTGGATTCAGACAATACTGCAAGAAAATTAGCAAGCGTCACCGCAGCTATGTGTAGGTATTTTGCCGTGTGTAAATTTTAAATGATTCACAAAATCTTATACAACACAGGTATGTGTAAGAGACAGGGGTGAATAAAAACAATTAAGTTTCAGTCGTGAATATGAATGTCATATATAATATTATCTTACATTAATTTAAAATATGTAAACTAATGTTCTTACTAGCACGGTTTTACAAAGGTAAAATTAGGTTAAATGTCAAAGAAATTGAAATTTGACTGAATTAACAAATCCCGTAATCACGTAGACTTTAAGCAGTCTTTTGGGTAAGTAGATTGAAACACTAATGTATTTTAAGTCATTATAGATTTCGTATTAGATTTAAATGTAATATAAGAAGATTGGATGAGAGCGAAATGTTTTTGAATTCGACTGATACTAATATTTATGAAATAGAAAACTAACTAACTACAATATACTTATATTATTTTTTATATTAATTATTAACATTTAAATTTGTTTAGTCAATATAATTGTCACGTTATATAAAACTAGAATAGTACAATATTAGTAAAAATAAGTAATCGATTCTTCTCCAACAGCGTTACTTTTCAACTGTTACGGGTATTCACGATTCATAAAAATCATGAGAATCATTACAGTTAAAATTTGTAATGTCCATGATGATATAAGTTGTTAATCACGCATTGCTTGTTTTAATGACCATAATGTTCATTCAAATTAAAAATAATAATCATGTAAGAAATTTGTAATGTATTCGAATATCTAATAACAGATACATATAAGGTCACTTAATATATTATCTAAAATTAACGTGACGTAACACAAAATTATGACCATTTTAATGAAATCTTTGAAAAGACTGTAGTTATCGTGGGATTGAAATATCCCACGACTATTATGTTAACTTGATATTATCACAATGAAATATAACGAATCTGAGAAAAAGATATGGACACAAAATAGACAAATATTAGTGATAGCGGATGTACGAGTATCTACGAACTTGTGACGTAACTAAAGGTGTAATGTCATTATTACAAAATCGTCATTTACTTTGTGATATTGTAAATTATTTACTTTGTAAACCATTCACTGGAAATCGCTTATTTTCCTCTCTTCCAAGAGTATCTAGAGTCATTCGTATTTTCAAAAAATTGAGACGTACAGTTAGTTATATGTATAAACTACAAATCTGTTACATTAATCACCTTTATTTCCTAATATAAAAAATATTGCAAACCATCTATTATAGTTTTTTTAGAAAAACATAAATTCCTACTGAATAAGTACCTAGTATTTTCTTTTATACGGGTTTTAAAATAACGAATCTACCGAATTAGCTATATTTAGCGTTATTACATTTATAATTTTAAACAAAACTATTATTGTATTTAAAAAAATAATTAAACCGACTTCAAAATGAAAAAATAAAAAGTTGACAACAAACAAACTACTACTACAAAATTTGGGACTGGTTTTGTAATATAAATGTTACCATAGAAAATATCTTTCAAGATATCTGTTGAGAAGTTTCACTCTTTCCTTCAAAACCCGTCATGAGATTCTCACCATATTTAAAGGGTATATTAATTATTTATTTTTTATTTTAAGGTTTTATTTATTCAGAGCCATACTCTATACATATATTAACTAAAAAAAAAACAATCAAAGTCAGTTCATAGACAACGGAGGTCTTTACATACATAAACATGCCTAAATTATTAGTATTCGATGAGAAGTTCCATGCTTTATCTTGAGAGTTCTTTATCAGGTTCTCATCATATAAAAAACTCCAATCTATTTACTATACATTAAAAAATAATAATTAAAATAAATTTATAAACAATGCAGTTATGATTGGAAATATAAAAAAAAATTAAAAACATATCCACAAATATAGAATCGTTTCATTGTTTAAAGTCTGTTAAAAAAGCTAGGTTGGTATTACCAAAAATATATCTTTGAAGACGGCTCCTAAACATTTTCTCTATTATAGATGGCTAAAACTTAAATAGTCTTAGCCGAAGTATACTTAAATATTTAAGTAAGATTGTTTTTTACGTCAACAGCCACTAAGTGAGCACACAGTATATCTGATCCCCTGTGGACATCACAACGAGCCTAACATGTACTATAGCCTAGCTCGTACCAAAGCCCAGTTGATTCGGAGAAAATGGGGTGTGAAAGACGAATATCTTTCCAAGAAATTATGTATAGAACTTTAAAACCGTCTCCAAGCATCCACTGTATTTAACGATACTCATAATTAGATATAACTATTTATATTAATATTTTCCGATTAGGATTTATTAAACATATAAACTATCATGCTGGTGAAATGCGTTTTAGCAGTCTTTACATGACTAAAAATTTTATGGGACTTTACCGAAGTAAGGCATAAATGTTTATAATATCAACATAAACCAGAGGTTATAATTATAATTATTATAATATATATATTATTATTATTATTAGGTTATAATTCATACTATATTTCAAGCTGAGACTCTCCGTTTGGAAATCTCAACTCATTGACTTTAACCCCTCAGTCGGCCACTTGAGGCCACAGGTCTCTTCACCTAATCGAGGCGAACTGGAGCTTAATCCACCTCATAGCTCCAGTGACGATTTGTCACTTACAAACCAACAGTATTGTTTAAATTGTACGTTAAATGTTTAGCACTTTATCAGCTCAGATTAAATTATTTGTATAGACCTCGATTTTGCAGGAAAATAATGAATGGCCGAGTACTAAACCTATGAGCACAATTGGATTTAACTGTAGAGTAGAAATATCTAGTATTAATATACTAATATAATAAGTAGATAATTCTACTATGACCAGTAACTAAACACTAAAAATCTATACCCTTTTAGAGACAGTGATACACCCATATTGAGAATGATTATCTGGCAAAAAAATTGGTATCACAGAAAACTATCACATCCTTGAATCAATTGCCGGGGCAATACGCATGTAATGGTAAATAAAACTGAAGGATTATGATCGCTTCTTTTGTCAATTCAGCAAATACCGGATGGTCTAACCTATGGAATTGCGAGGCTAAATAACGGATCTTTCAATTGCTTATCAATAACTTTATCACAATCACAAAGTCTTCGGTTCTTATACGTTACGGGAATATTAAGAAATGTCCTCAAGTTGATTTCAAAATTGGATGCAGATGGTAAAAACATACAATAAAGATGTAACAGATAAAAAAGACCCGAGAACAAACATTTGTCTGTCACAATACGCTCCGGTGTAGAATTTAATACAGAACTACTCGCTTCGTCCACTCGTTAGTACCCCTTGATATTCAAGATGTTCAATTTAATGTTGCTATGTTTAATTCAAACCTTTTAGACGTGTCCAAAGCACGAATTACCTACAAAATTTTGTTTCTGACGGTCTCATTTATAAAAGTTCCAAACGCACCCGTGCTGTTAAACTCGAAGTTCGATAATTTATTAACGATTCTCATAAGACATAGGATTATAAGCGCGCAGCTGCATTTAGTTGAAATTATAATTAATCTGAACTTTTAGGAATTCCTGAAACACGTTTGTAAATATATTTTATTACGTAACGGGTACTCACGACACGTTTTATTTGTTGCCAAAATTTCGACCCAATTGCATGGATCGTGGTCACGACGAAACTGCGGTGCGGGGAAAAACCGTGGACAAGCTAGTGGTAGATTAATCTATTTACCCTACGTCTAGTTCATACCACATCACGACACACGACACTTACTGTATCTTCACGCACTAAACTTTGCACTTTATGTGTTTTACGTGAACGAGGAGGACCACTTGTGTTGATTTTAGTCTGTAGGAGTCCGGCGTAACCTTTTTGTCGCTCCTGCGATGAAGAGTTATCCATGATGGATTTATTCACGGTAAAAAAGGAGGTTGGTAGTATTCGGTATGTAGTCGGGTTATACAAACTTTCTTTTTGGCTGGGTTGTTAGCAGAAATTTGTTAATTTTAAAGTAAAAATGTGACGAAAATCTAATTTTTGCGCCTCTAATTTTTCCAGTAGGTATTTCTACAAATTCGTAAAGTCTTTCAGCATTCGCAGGCAAATGGTTATCTTCCCTTTTGATGAAAACTAACCGGAAGAAAGTCTCTTAGCTGATTTAATTAAGTAGCCAATCCATTTCCATCTTTACTCACTTTAATAGCCATACAGTGGATGTCCTGTAGCACTAAGGGTATGGCTTGCACTTTGGCTTTGACAAAATGAGTCCATTTCCCAGCAAAAATAGGTGCAAAATTGTTCAAGGCCTGATTATCAGATACATTACAAGATATAACTTAAGCAATTTTACAATCATGATAAAATCAAAGCCAAACCGTATTACCATTTTGGTTTCTACCACAAAATTAATTGGAATGTGGTCGCAGCAACTCGATGAAGCCACAGTATTATTACTTTACAACTTACTCGTATAATGGTGCTAGCTGATCGCTTCAACGAGTGTACACAAAATATATTTATTTATGGATTTTAACCCATTTATTCAAGCGAGGTTTTCACCAATTTATGACGAGGTTATGATGTGAAAGTAACTTTATTTAAAACTATGTAAGTAATAAAAATAAACTTTAAACAAAACTATCTACTTACTGGTAGATACTTCTTCATAACTTCAAAATTTTTATTGCCTATTTTGGTGGAATGCTAATTATATTCACGTCATCTGTCTCTCCTCGTAATTCGAGAAAACGGGTGAAGGGGATTAATTGTTGCAAACAAAACGTAATAAAAATTATGTATGATTTTATAAATATATTCTCTTACAAGCTTTTTACCGTTTGTGGAAAATATTCAGCAGTTTTTAGTGTTACTACATAAAACTTTTCCAACTGTAGCGTCAATACTTTACTGAAATACAAAGTATGTAATATATTTGACATACTAGAGCAGCAAGTTAAAAGTTATGTTATCATTTATTATCTAAACCTATATTTTTGGGTTAGATATAATCTAACTCAGACTCGTTTAAAGGTTTTTTTTAATACCTGTAGTTTTGAACGCTATGGTCTTCATTACGAACAAATTTTAATGGAGGTATATAGTATGCAACACATCACTCATATGAAATAATGGTCGTCATATTTATAAACACAGCGATTAATTAATTTACACATAATATTTACAAAATTCTAGTTTATTTTCTGTAAAACGTTGTGAACAATGTGATAAGTCAGAGATGCTGTTACAACCTGGGTCACTATCGTTCCAGCACACGCCCTTTTCGTTACCAACTTTCTTTTAGTTGTATCGAGTTTTTAGAGATGAATACACTCATTTCCGTCAATATTCTTGAAGAGGTATCTGGAAATATTTTATAATTTTGTATAACAATTAGAATTTTTTTTGATATCCAAGTTCGTTTATTAAAGAGTATAATTTTTAACCTTTGTGCTATCGCGCCAGCTGCAAGCGTGTAAAAATAAGTCTTTTTACATTAATTTTAGATTTAATTTAAAAATATGAAAGATCGGCATGATGAGGTATAGCTAGTGTGGCACGTTATTGACAATAATTAAATTCATATCTGCTACTTCACAAATTATACATTGGTTGATAAACCATGAATATGGATATGAAATGGTTTGCATAATTACATACATATATTGTGTTATGATATTATTATCATGAATGTTTTATTTTTCGTCCCCCCAAACCCCTCGTCGTGTTCAGGCTGGGGGCTTGAGAGCCAGTACTTCCTTTCTTACCTTCTTCTCATTTCCTGACCAACGGCACATCAGTGGTGCTTTTAGTCTTGCTGATGTTTATTGGCGACGGTGACCATTTACCATCAGGTTGCTCGACTGCTCGTTTGTCAGCTATTAACATAAAAAAAGAAACACGCGATAAAAAAGAAAAACTACGATTACGAAGCAAACAAGATGATTATGGTAACTGGTTTAACACCAAGGACGCGAGAAATTCGCTTGTAATTTGACACCAAAAACTCCATCCGATACAAGGTACAGAGAGAAATCCTATGGACCCTTTTTGTGTAATACCCGACGACAAGTTGAATCACCTAATTATAATTAGTCGTCACCTCCCATGGACTTATGTAATACCAAATATACCACTGACGTCGTGCCGGCCAAGATGAAAGCAGAAGACCTTATAGGTTCTCCGACACTGCAATCGAAGTGCGTAAAAAATTTAAGGGTTGATTAGAAAGAAAGACATTTATTTATTTCGCCGTAAAATACAAAATACTGTAACAATGCGGTATTTATAGAAAAGACAGTGTATAAATATATATATATATAGTATACATAAAATAAATTACAATGTTGCGGTACCAATAAATGACGGCGAAAAGGGGTCGCACTTAGCGGAGTCGCTGTTTTCCAGTACGCCCGATGGTGACGGGTGATTCTTGACGAAACTCCACCATTGAGCATTGAAATAAGGACCTTTAAAGTTTTATCATTGATTTTTATTTTATTTAATGGGTACGTACGATACGTTTTATTTATTGCCAATATTTCAGCCCAGTTGCATTGATCGTGGTCACGGCGAAACTGCGATGGCGGGGAGATACTGTTGACAAGCTAGTGGTAGATTTATCTATCTAGCCTATGCCTAATTCGTTTTTCTTTTTAGGTGCCATATCACGATTTGTAAGAAGATACAGTACCGTGAGTACCCGTTACATAATAAAAACTGACCATTTTTCCGAAGGGTACATCACAAGCAGGAGACTTAGATCCAAGATTCAGTGATTCGTGGATCGACAACAAATTGAGATTTGAGTTTTCTTCACCTTTTCATTTTTTTCCTTTTATTTTTTAAATTAAGATAACACACGAGAGTACTATATACCTAAAACATTGTATTTTTGGTGCATGGTGCATTCTACTCGCTAATGTAATGCGAGCACCGAGCATGTTCGACGACTATATTCGCTGGCCGAATACTAATGATATCAAAAATAAAATAAAAAAAGAACATTAATATTAATATTCATTTATGTTTTTTTCGCTCTCATATTTTTATAACTATGATACCTACTTTTTGCCTCGTTTTGAAAATAGAAAGTACTTTTACAACAGGTGTAATATGAATATATGTAATTCACGTAGATATACGCGTGTGGGATGAATTAAGAATGTGGGAGTTTATAAGTAATGTAGAGAGTTGAATGTGCGATCAGAATTCCAAAAAGTTTGTTATCTCTGTTATGATGATAATACAAAAAATTAGTTTCAATAACTGTATATATGTTACCGATTTCAATCATTCAATCCTTCACTATGTTCTGATGGACGCCAATATACCGTTTTCGTAGGTTCGAGTATGGTTTTAATGCTTTTAAACCATTCATTTTAAAATGATTTATTATCATCATTATGTTTAAAATTAAGTTGAATTTTTTTATAACAAGTATTCAACTTGTCGTTGAATTGTCATATAATGTATTTGACGTTAGTTTTTTAGTATATCAAATTTCAATTTACATAGACAAATAAATTTACCTACAAAAAATGAAAAAAAAAAACATGTAGTTGATCTTTAGTTCCATATTATATTTAAATCAATACTGAAATCAAGTTTTCATGAAATCAATTGACCATTTTCATAACTCAAAAAATACATGACGTAAGTGTCTTAACATTATCAATATCCATTTTTCAGATTTTCTTTGTTTTGCTTTCGCTGGCAAAGAAATACAGAAAACTGGATATTTATTGTATTTAGCACATAACTTACAGTTGACTCATAAGTCAACCGTCCTGTTCAGCTTAAATTAGTATCCTCAACCTATGGATATCTGTGAATAATATAAAATAGGTCACTGGAACCATTTAAAGCTCGTTACAGTTGTATTTCTACTCTCCGAGAACCAGAAGTCTCGTCATGGCAAGCATGCTACACCGGCTGGTATTGGCTTCGGGTGAAACTCCCATTCGATTGTCAACGATAACCTTGTAAAATTATGTTACTGAGGCCTCTTATTATCTAAAAAGAGCAAAGTGAAAAAAGATGAATATCTATATATACTTCTAGGTCTACGGCGTGTGGAAGCACGACGTTAGCCAAAACACTATTATTATAACAAGGAAGAAAGCATTAGTGACATGGACGGACTGTACATCGCTTTAATCAGACAGAATCTTTAAGCAGACGAGCCAACTGATGGTAAGTGGTCACCGTCGCCCATGTAAGATTAAAGGTAGCACTGATGCATCGTCAGCCATGCAATGTGAAAAAGGTAAATAATAAAGAAAGTTACCAAACTAACAAATTTTATTTTAATTCAAGAAGTAGAGAAGTGCATTCTAAGTATCTTACTGCTTGGTTTGTTTCTTAACTACGTTTTAAATGAAAGTATTTATTTATATCAACGCGTATACTATAATTTGGTAACGGACGTAAAATATAAATTAAGCTTTGTTTATTCGTCATCTGGATTTAAGATTCAGAAAAAACACGGAATTGGGCCTTATATCGAGTGATCCCACTTTTTACTATACATACTATATACTATATGTGTACGTGTTACTATATTGATTTGATCCAAACATGCTCCAACAGAAAAATTATACTTACAGTTTTTTTAAAAGTAGGAACTTGTTGGGTTTTACAGATTAAGCTAAAACTGTCTTAATTTTTCAAATCTACTTATGTAAAATACCTTAAAATAAGTTATGCATGTAGCAAAATATCTTGAATAAACAATAACGAATTACACAATACAGACTTACTGAATACCAAAAGATTCAATCCAATTAATTAACCTTGAGTAATATAACACATTGTAGGGAGAATTCTAAATTCGTTGAAGACATTCTTGTTCTGTATAAATGCGCGAGCATCGTGTACGTATGCCGCCCGACACATTTCAATTAAGCCGACTGGCTCAGAATTAGTTCGTGTCTGTCTTAGGAAACAACGTATGGGAAAGGATTATAAATTTAACGAAAACTCGAGTCACATATCCAGTCAATTTCTGTTTGTGCGGTATGGTTTATTTCGATCATTTAATTAGTGAGGATTTCAGCAAACGTAAATGAATCCTTCACTAAAATTATTTTCTAATTTGGTTTATCTTTGTATGTCATAAGCAGTAAATAAACAGTGAAATTGCTACGATGATTTTATATGAAGTAAGTGTCTAGGATTTTAGTCACAGGGGTGTAAAGTTGCCGTCTATGCTTTGAGTATAACTGAGATCATTTGAAATTTACTTGTATTTAACAATGGTTTGCGATCTGTAACGCGGAAACCACTTAGTTATATGTGTTTGTGTCAGTAGATACGTTACAGTGTCATCGAGCTTTTCCAACTATCAACCGTTTATTAAGCGCAGTGACCATTTGTATTCTTTTTTAACGCAAACCAATTTACGAACTCTTCAAAATTCGTTTTCTGTTTTTACTGTTACGAAGCTTCTCGAAATCGGCAGGCTTACGAAGTTTCGAGAAGGGTGGCCGACCGTTACGGTGAGGCAAACAATAGAGGCAAACAATAGAGGCAATAAAAGAGAAACCCAGGTAGTAATAAAAACTACCTGGGTCACTCCAGGCCAATCTGGCTCGTACGCCTCGAGAAAAAGGGGCGAGATTAGCATAGATGAGGGCCGAAATGGGGTCGTTTACCTGACCCGCTATTGTTATGTCGATTTCCGGGAAGTCCTGTTGTTGTTACTCACTTCAACGAAGGGCGTGGAAGGATCTGGAAGCCCGGAAATCGATATAAATAGCGGGCAGGGTCGGCCACAAGGCATTCGGTCTCCGGATACGAAGTGAAGAGTTCTCTCCCTACGAAGCGAATACCTGCGATCTGCGAGTGTGACTGTGATTGTGAAGTGTGTGTAAAGAAAAATAAAGTCTCTGCGGAACGATTGTGGCATTTTTACGAGCCTACGGATCCTGACACGTAACATTACTTATGTCAGTTAATAAAACTTGGGGCACTCAATAAATTGCACAAAAGTAAAAAATAAAGTTGTATGGTTGAGATTCTTCTCTATTGTAAAATATTTTCAAAGAAATTTCCACCAGCATCTTTAAGAAAAAATATGTGCTTCCTGACCAATTTCAAAAACGGCTTAATACATACATTTCACTACCAGCTCGCACGTTTCTAGAGCATCTTCTGGTAATAAGAACTATATTTTTGGGCCCTTTTCTTATTATAATAAGGAATATAAAGAAGTAAAATGGAATAAATGTTGGTTATAAGAAATTTAATTAAATAGTTTAAACGCTATTCTATTTAAAAAGTACCTCGTTTTCAGTGCCGAGTGCGTGGGCACGATTTCATGAAGAAGCAATGGCCTTCAGAGATCAATGTTTGTCCGCTCATAACAGTGAACATTGCTGATAAGCATTTTGTAGATCACTAATTGGTGTTGTTGCTACTAAGACCTTAGGATCCGTAAACGAACTGACATTAGATAACCCGTGAAGATATATGATAACTGGTCAAAGATTTATACGTAAACGTATATTTCGGAAAAACCTGACCTGTGTGTGTGAGTAACCATAATGTAACATTTAAATGATAAAACGAAATTTGAAAACGTTAAAGTGGATGAAGTGGGCTTAGCCATCGATTTTTCTCTTATGTTGTCTCCTTAGATTTTGACAATTTTGAATTTTGCGACCACTAACAACAATGTTAGTGGTGACAAAATTCAATACAATACTACATACCAATGTATGCATGTATGTCACTGACTTCCTGTAACAGGGAGTTTAGTTAAAATTTAATATTAGTCGGTTTCAGCTTTATAAAAACTTTCAATTTAATTCCATAGATAACATTTTCGTGCAATCTGCTAGGTACATGACGAAAATGGATTTTTAGTTCAGCCTATTCAGCATTTTTATTGAATTTGTGTTTTATTTGTGAGGCATCCTAAAATTTTTCCCTTCCGTCAGAGATTAAAATATTTTTTAAACTTACTAGCAGAGTCTAAAAAATGCAAAGGTGAAAAAATTGATAGGCTAAACATTTTGGGTTAATAGATGAAGGATTTCTATGGTATACTGTATTTAAATTTTAAATTAATAATACGTTGCCACTGCTTCTAATGCGAGTACTGTCATCTATCTGTAACGAAACATTTTTCTAATATCATGAGAAACTTTTTAAATTAATATATTTCTTCGTTGATATAAAGATACTCGTACATCCTATAATAGTTCCATACTGTACCCTATGCTTTGTTAACAAAAGCACATTCGCCATTCTTGGGTTATAAAAGTTATGTAGGCTTTTCAAACATCATTTTCACATTATTTAACATATTTGATTATCTGTTTACGTTAACGGCGATACATTACATACCTATAACAAAAAAGTAACAATTACCATTATTTAATATTATCAAATCATTGATTTATCTTACGTTGTAAAAATTTCACTGCGGATTCAGCTGTAATTTTGTGTGTGAGATTCAAGAATAACCATGCTGTTTGTATCTAATAAACGACAACTTGATTTTATGCCACATGGGCTGGCGTGTTCTGGTAATCGAATTTCGGATTAATTATCCGACCGCGTTGATAATGTGAGTGCGTTTGCTTTCTCTTCTTTGTTTGTAAAATTAATTAGTGTGTCTGTGTGTCTTTTGTTCTAGACAATAGATGATTCTAATTGAATTGTCAATTAGTACGCGATAGATCAGTGGAACATGGATTGGTTTAGATATTTGAGGTATTTTTTTAAGTAATATTATTTTTTTTTATAGAAAGACGACAATCGTATCAACGAACAAAGATCGATGCAGTTATTTCGGACGTAGTCGAGCTTAAACCACAGTTTCTTGGGCTCTGTACTTCGGACGGCAAGTTAGGTTGTAGGTTCGATAGTTATTCTTAGTAACCGTTAAGCCTTGTCTAGTAGTAATAGTTTCTCGTCTAGTAAGCTCGTCTGCTAGTTTGTTGGCTATATACATAAAAAAGCTAGGAGGTAAGAACAGCCAACATAAGTTCATATATGATAAATTTATTAACCGCATAAGTAAGTATATATAACCAATACAGATTTTCTCTAAACACAAAAATATTTACTATCTAATTTAATTGTATAAATAGGCGCTTAGTGCGCATACGTTCTGACCCATGTCGTACGAACGTGGTGATTTAACGGCCAGTGATAAGATTCCTTCGTGAATTAGACATAAATAGTCCATAAAGATAAGCCGCTCATTCGCATAATGTTGCTCCAATACCTTAACGCAAACAACGTACAGATTACAATCGCATATTAGCAACTACCTGTGTTGTACGCTAAGAATCTATCTATCTATTTTTGTATCATTGAAGTCAGATCAGAAAATACTACTAATGATATTGATACCGAGTAATATGAAGTTGTGTCTCTTTTGAAAATTGTAGTGAGATATTGAAAGTGCTCATTTCTTTGTAAGGTTCCGATGAAATAACGGAACCGTTATGGGACCACTCAGCTGTTTGTTTGTTATGTGTTTTGTCTGACAGAATCGAATAGGAATCGAATGATGGAACAATATTATATTTTTAAAATAACAAATAGCCAATCTGATTAATAAGCATTAATTATTACCCATGGCCAATTATTAATTAATAATGTTTATGTATGGATTTAGAATTTAGACAATTATATTCTCTTCAATGCAAATTTAAACAAATAACATAAAGGCAAAAGCAATTAATAAAATGATAAAATAGTTTACAAAGTTATTTTGAATAAACAAGTAGTTTCGTTTTATACACAAGGCTTGTTTCGCTAATGTAACCAAACCAAATGTCCTTTTAATGTAATTAAAATGATTATGTAATTGCCTTCGCTTTGTTTGTGTATCTTATGTTTGGTTTAACATGACGATTAATTTTAGTCTGCAAAAAAGGTTTTATAGATTTGGTTTTTTTCATTAATATAATTAATTGGTTAGTATGTAAACATTCAAGTGTTTTATGTATATATGAAATTGAGGAAAACTTGATAATTATTTTCTAATAGTTACTGTATATATAAGTATTTGTGTTCAAGTAAAATGAAATAAATATTTATTTTGTTTTAAGTCGTTAAAATTTAATTTATACAAATTTCTTGTCGAGTGTTATATTTCACTAAATACTGGTGGCCGGACCCTGCTTTATTGGTGTTATCTAATTATAGGTTGAAAAATTAGGATTTAACTTAACACAAATTGAGATAAAGAATATCATCAATGATTTTAGATAACTTATACACATATATAGACTATGTCATCCGGAATAATCTACCTTTCAAATAGTAAGGATTTTTTCTAATAGGTAGCGTGATTCAGGAGATTACTTTCCGTATATACACAAACTCTATTAAACTATAATTTTTCTTTTATTCCGAAAGTTAGGATGAAAACTATAAAGCTTTAACTTTAAATTTATTTTCAATAAAAACAGAGAGAGACTGAGTAACAATTTATGTTTCAAGCGTCGAGTGAAAGCCCGCGATGAAACCTCCTCGTATCAGAGCGTTGCAGCCGTGAAAATACAATTTGAGAGAGTTCGTATTCGTATATACGAGTATGTTTATGTATAAATTCAGAGATTGGTATTGGCGTATTTCATGTACTAAAATTTTATCGCATATGGCTTTGACAGATAGTTACATGTGCATGAAAAAAGCAGGTTAATTTGCTTAGTATGTCTTACTTATCTTGCGGGTTGTAGATCTGTGCGGACGTCAGTGACCTCTTCCATAGCTTGGATGGACTCTTCATTTTCCAGCTGGTATAATGACAAATGATCAAGACTCGACAACAATTGTTTTTAACTCATAAATATCTGATTCCGTCGGGAATCGACGTGGAGGCCACTGCTTATTGAGATAGAGAATCGTTCAGTCTGCATAAATTCTCTACGTAACGACAGTTACAAGTAAAAGCACAAAACCTCGAATACAATTTCACAGCTGCAGCAGAGGTCGATACGATGGAAGTTTCACGGCGAGCCGTCCTAGACGCGCAAAATAAAACACACTACGAATTCTGTATTGTTTTATTTCGTGTGATCTAAATAACGAAATATTTATTTAGTTTTATCTTTATTGACCAAAATAAAACTTATAATTCTTGACCAAAATAAATAAAAAATGGCGAGCTTAATGCTTAATATACAGATTCACTTACATATTTTGTATTTAGCAGACTAATTTTTATGGTTTCATCCGTGCAATAAAAATGGAACCGTCATAAATATTTTTATGTGAATGTTTGTTTGTTTGTCAAATGCAATCCTAACCTAATTTAACTTAATCTAATTATTTGGATTTCTTTGAGGGAAATTATAAAACTGGTCCCAATTGTGGAAAAATTAAGTTCATTGACATTCATAAATATATATGAAAATGGACCATTAGTTCTCCTAATTAATATTATAAATAAGGATAACCTAAATCATTTTACTGTTACGGTTAATAGAAATTTTCATGATAGTAATTGTACAGTCAAAATTATATTAATTATGCACGTAACCCTCTCCGCGCCATTTCAACTGGGTATTGATCGGCTTGTTTATATTCTCACAATGAAATGTAGGTGGCCAAAACATTTTATATACTCTTAATATTTTGTAAAATTGTTCCGTGTAATTGGCATGAGTAAGTGCCATGTTTATGCAACGAAAAACTTCTTTTTCAATTTACATTTTTATGGAGTAAGATTTCGCTTTGAGTAGTTTAGTTATTAAACAAGTTATTCAAAACAATGAGTATAATGTAGCTTTAAGGAAGTAATGAAATGGCACGACAAGCGAAAGATAGTGAGTGAATTATTTTGCGGAGGAGCCATGCAATTTTCTTTCTTTGAGATTATTTAATTACTCGAAAGACTGATAACAAACGCGAGAAACCTCCCTATATTAGGTTGAATAAAATGAATTTTTATTATGTATCAATTGTATAAAATCATAATTATAAAATTTGAACGAATACAACCACGTTAGCCGTCGAGGTGGGCTGCAGCGTAATGTTGCTTAAGAGCGGATTGCTGGATGATTTAGAGGCCAATTCAGGTGTCACAAGTTCATATCCCAATTGAAAGGCTCTAATATAGCTTAATGATTGCAACCATCAGCTTAACACGCCCTCTTTAGCGCCTCAGCGGCCATCGATCAACCATTCAGTTATGGAACGCACCCATTGTTGCTTAACATCGTCAACTAGTGAGGATTGAAGCAAAGACAACATAACCTTTGATATATGGGTTGGCCATCAATCCCTACAGCAATCGGCAATGGTGCAGCGTGGTGAAGTTTGCAGTGGATGGATAATTGGTTCAATTGTTTATCTACTACAATTGCGTCTCATATAAATGGTAAACAGTTTGCTGTATGCCAGACTGTGTATACGCTGTCATTATATTGCCAGTTGGCGACATGGGTGCCTATAACGATTCAATTTAAAGCTATTTCATTCTTTATTACAGCCAATAAACAATTGACTTTTGAAAATATATTTGTTTAGCAACTGTAATTCAACTGAAATATGAACGTGGATCAATGTTTTTTTTGACAATGTGATGTTGCTTCATGTCAGTTCATTTTTTAAACCATTTCATATTCTAATCATCTGGCTAGCTACGTTTTGGGAATTTTCATCCTTCAATTTATAAATATTATTCTAAGAATTGGACAACTACCACACTAAATTAAAATGAAGTGAGAAATCAGGAACTTTACCCCAATGTACATTTATAAAAGAACTTCTTGATACGATCAATTCAAGTTCACCAGATACTTTGTCTGCGTTTTGGACGCTCCAAAATCAAATCCTTAGCTGACGTTTATTGAATATTTTGAAATATCGAAATGATTAAAATCCTACAGCTAAAATATGAATAATATCAATACGATAATTTTCGGTCGGGAAAACGTCGGTGATGCTTTGGTTGATGTTACCGATGTCCATAGTTGCCTATGACCGCATACCATCATATGGCTCATCTGCTCGTTTATCGAATATTTACACCAACCGAAAGTTTCCTGCATGGCTTAATAACATCCATGGGTATGGGATAAAAATGTGGAACTCTTTATGATTTGAGTGACAATAGTAAGTTTGAATGAATTAAATTGAAATTAGTAAGTTTATATGATTCTTGTGTTGCAGAGACGACTATAGACTATACCCTAAATGGTGACACAAATAGTCTATTAGTGTAGCAGCGGTAAAGATTTGGTTTCCCTTAAGTTAGCTACTTGAAGTTGAAAATCATAATACGTAATGAGATTGAATTACCTAGTTAGGTATTATGCTTTTCGATTCAATAGTTGTTCAAATCCAATATTAGGCGTAGCATTTTTATGAAATAAACATTCCGAAGTTGTCACAGAAAAAAGGGTGAGACATCGATTTGCGCATTATTTAGTATAATCGTAACTTCCTTAGCTGCTTGTCGACTAATTCCACTCGATCCAAAGGCTGTACAACGTAATAAATTCTTGGTATTCAGACGACGCATTCATGCGAAAGCCCCGATAAAAATGGGATGACTATGCTTTTGACACATTTTCCTTATTAAAGAATGGTATCTTCGAAGCGGCATCAATTTGTTTAATTAGCTATTTTAATATTTACATCGCCGAGGCCTATTATGTTCATCTGGTTCGTATGATTCGAACCAAAAGTAGGTTCAACGCACTTCAACTAATTTATTTTTAAATTTACCTAGTGAAATAAGTTCGGTTTGACTTTCTATATGAGTCTTATTCTCCAGATTTTTTCAATATTTTAAAATATACACAATGAAAATATTATTGTTTTATATTTTTTGTCATGAATAATTTGCTTAATGCAATCTTGTGTCTGGTAAGAAGTTATGGAGGTCCAGCGATCATTCTAATTAAATGACCAATTTAAACTCCCAAGAGTAGAAATATGTATATCTGTGGCTCAATAGAGCGAGAGTTATATTTTTAAATTTATATTTAAATCCTTTAAGTATAATATCAATACGTTTTCACTTTGAAGAAATGAAATGGGAGAGAAACTCTTCAGCGAATCTTTTAAATCAATATGTAGTAATTATAGACAAAGCTCGTAGTCTCCGTGAAATCGTTTGCGACTCAATTATTTCTAGTAGTCCTTGTAATTTACGTATTCTTCTATCCAATTATATTCTTTGACTACAAGATGTGTCATGATACGTCCTTGAAAATTTCAATCGGTAAATCACAATGTAAGAATGAACGTCGATGTACATTTTCTAACGGTCTCATTTCTAATAATTTTGTTTTAATATGCATTGGTTTTATTTTATCTCAATTCAAAGATTTTTAGATTATTAACAAATATCCAAAAGTACAATGATCCCTTAATCTGAAATCGACCGCATGCCTTTTTACTGTTTCCATATAAATAAAAAAATGCATTGTATTTTTTATTGACTATCTATCTATAAAGACTTTATATAGTCTGGTAGAAAGATAAGTGAATTCATTCAAATACAGCAATTAATATTATATTTAAAGCGAACATATACATATACAGATTTGGTATGCAGTAGACGAATGAAACGCGAATCTCGTGTGGTTCTCCGCAAACGCCACTTAAAAATTCAAGAGCGGTGCACTCGTAGACTCCTTTCAGTACGAATTTCATGCGTTTTGGAAAATATTTATGGGGTATTGTACTTTGGTCTATCGGTAATGATGAAGTATTGATGTTTTGATATGTTTACAATTGCTTGAATGTGACAGAACGTATTATTGGAGTGTGTAAAATAAATAATTGAATGTTATCAATGTATTGGGTTTCATGAAAATGATGATCAAACATTTTGCACATTTTTTATTAAATAAACCGCAGTACATACAATATTGTATGTCACAATGGTAATTAAAGAAAAACTGCAGGCCTCATTGACGGTTTACTACGTAAAATGTAAACAAAGAATTCATTAACAAAAGTATAGTTAGTTAATTCTCATTCTTATAAATACAAAATTACAATTCAACTCTGTAGATCAATTGGTGTCAATAATTATCTCCAAGCGAAAGCGTTTAGAAGTGAGGAAGTTTCTAATATCTTAAGTACATTACAAAGTGGATGTCAGTTCGCAGGACACAGGTAGAGCTTATTTGAGTTTGTTGAAAAATTAATTGTTTCCTATGTATTTTCTCAAAATCCACGTGGATATCCATAAATATTCTTATGGGAGTGAAAATATTTATTTTTTATCAATTCTCACAAAGAATGAAATTAATATTTCAGTTATCAATTTCAAACCTACGACATAAAATATGTTTTTGACGTGAGATGATTTATGATAAAGCTTAACCATTGCAATAAAAACAACGAGAAAATAGCAGTTTCTGTAATCCGACTCACCGTTCTATCACAGTTCAATGAGCTCTTCTTTACAGTTGGTCGACGAAGACGCCCAGACAGTTTGAACGTGAGTGGCGTGCTCTAAGACGCATAACTGTATGAGTATCTGTAACAGCATTCTGCAATGAGAGAGGACGCATAATCTATACTATTATTATTACGTGAGAGTGCGAATTTGTGAGTTTGTGTGTACGGTCCAATCTTCAGAACCACGACGCCCATTTAAAAATTCTTTTGCCATTCCAAAACAATCTGGATAAGTACTATTATTACACTACTAATTTATTATCTTGTAATAATATTTTTTTTGTATCCCACGATAATAAGCCTACACAAATGACGAAACATCGAGTCTAGACTGTATCGACTTATCGACGTGAAAGACATTGACCCACTGCAAGTTTTTACACTGTGGCCCTATTACAGCTGAAGAAACAAGAGAACGGAATGAAGGAAAGATTAGCGATCCCGTCCGGCGACGTGGAGTGAAGTGGCGCGAACGATAAATCTCGGCTGTTCCTTCCGGCGGCCATTACAAAAACAGTTACAAGTAATTAATTACCGCACTTGGCCGCATTTGGAAAATGTTATTGCTTTTACTTTTTTATTAGCTGAACTAAAATTGAATATTAGACAATAATAATATTCACAGTTTTTCTGCAGTAATTGTACGATATCATTAGAAAATAAAAATAAATAGTTAATAATAAATATATTTATTTCATGTAAAATATTTTTTAATAAATATTATTTATATAACGTTTCAATTTTAAAATCGAATATAATAAGTAGATAGTGATAACATTGAAATGTATTTGTCATGTAAATAATTAAAAATTAGAATATTATTTCTTTAAAAATCTGTTATACATGCAGAAATTTATTTTTGTAGTGTTAATAAATTCAGACGGTAGATACTCGTGCGTGGTGATAACATTTTTTCTTTGCCTGGCTGACTTCAATCTCCTTCTAGAATTAAATACGAAACTTTTACCTGTTTTAGTTGAAATGCCGAAGACCCAGTAATAGGCGGATCACTCGCTTCCATCTTGCCCGACAACACGTTGAAATACCTTTAATGTTACCGACATTCATAGGCGGCGGTGATCAGGTGGACTGTTCGCTCGATTGTCTGCTATTCACATGAAAAAACACGAGCAATAAAACTGTATCCAATTTTAGTAAAATTAGTGACATGTTTATGTTAAAAAATTATAATAAAACGTCATATGAGCCACCCCCTTTTCCATATTGTAAATTCAAAGTTATTTTATATATACTAGAAACTGGATTATTATTACAAAGACAAGAATACTCAGAAATGAACCTAATACTTGATTATGTGTCGTTACTAAGTGCTTATTCCTAAATGTATGAAACTATAAAAATATTTTTCTTGGACACTTTTTGCTTTTTTTTCTCACCAGTACCTATTCGTTTTTGGGATTTTCTGAAATGACAATATAGTTTGACATTTAAATAGTGTTAGTAAATGGTTTAAATTGACCCTCATTAGCACATTTTATATACACAGAAGACACAGTATGTTAATTAAAAAAAAAAAGGATATACTAAAGTTTTTAAACGCAAATATTTCGCATAATAAATAATTATTTTGAATAATTAGGAAATAATCCTAACCTGTTAATAGATAGATAATTCTGATATGAATTTCTAAATAAAAAGTATTCTAAATACAAGTTATAAACATACCACGCATAATCTCAAGGTGTTCAATAGTTTCTGCATGGCGCAGTAACGAACTAAGTAGTATAATACCATTAAGTAACTCATAATGGATAATAGGTCATTAGCAATCGTTAATATGTTAGGGTGATTACTCACTTAACTACCATCCGTTGGTTGACTCAGTGTATTTCTTACAGTTGATACAAGTCGTCCAAATATGAGCGCTTCAAAAGAACAAATTTATTATAAAGATACAGACGAAATAATAAAAAATATATAAAATAGAGACACAAGGATTTCGTTGTATTTACTTGTGAAGTAGGAGCTACGGGAGTATCACTTCAAAATTGTTTTCGTTGCTTTCGATCCAAAGCTTGAGACTACTGGCTGGCGATTTGTTCGTAGTGAAAAATAGAAACACTGCTAACTTATCTTCAGTTACATAAAAGGTTTTTGATCCTGTACCCTAATAGGTTATCTGTATTATTCGTATTTTCAGCAATAAGATCGAATATCAGTTCTCAGGTATAACGGGGATACAAATAATCTAGTAATTAGGTATCGATTCTATTTGAAAAATGTAATTGTTCTTTATCTTTATATAGCATATGTTTATCACATTTCGTCAAGTAGAGCTGGATTTTCTCAATTATTTAAAAAGAGAAATATGTACAAGCAGAAAAGTGATATACACAATCGTGAAACAAGAAATAGGAAGAATTTATTTACGTCTTCATATCGTCTTCAAAAAGTTTAGCGTTCTTTTCCAATATGGTTCCAAAGTTGTTACGTGAGTTACCTATTGGAGCTTTTAAACGATGTGTTAAATCACAGCTTGTAGGTAAATAATATTATGGTACAAAAGAATATGTAAATGATAAGGACGCCTGAAAATAACAGTACCGCAACTGATTCCACGCAAGATACAATTTACTTTGTAATTGTCATAATTTGTTTTAAAATATGTGCTGAGAAGTTTCTTTTGCCGTTTCTTCTCGTCAACGTTAAAACACCTTTTCAAAACAAGAAGTGACGTTCATGAGTATAATTACAAAAAACGTACTTTAAATTATTAAATGATTTTGAATTAGAATTTATATGAATGAAAAACATTTTCAATGTAATACCTACAAAAAATCATTTAAATTACAATTCAGTTACGACTTTAGCAGAATTGGTATCGAAGCAATATTTTTTTATATCCTTTATACAATTACTATATTTTAAGCGTTCGTACATACAATGAATAAACGAAAATCTTGTAAGTATCACATAACTGTACATTTTTTCATCTGTCACATTCGATGCGCTCTGGTACATATATACAGTTTAGTGATTCAATTGCGGATGTAGTAACCTGGTGAACTGTACGAGTAAATAATCGAATTCTAAAATTCGAGACCCACCTTCCAATTTATGGAACATCCTTCGGCCGAATTTAGGATACATTCGCAATTTTTTTTTAATATTAAATAGCTGCTTTGATTGCTGTTTTTGCTCCATCACTCCATCCCGATTTCGTACGGGTTGAATAATCATATAACTATAGATTAAAAATTATGATGTTAATTAAAACTGTCGAATATTTAACTATTGCTATTATAAGTTTCAAGTTGAGTGTGATACTTAAGCCCTCACTTTTATATTTAGCATACAGGTTTTTGCTTATGCGTTAAGTATTAAGTCTATTTTTTATTTTTTACATAACATAAGGTGCAATAACAAATTACATAAACCGATAAAATTGAATCTCCCCAACTACAAATATTTAATGTTGCCTTCCAGAAGAATTTACCTAAATACCAGTAAAAACAGCCACAATGGCAAATTTATTTTGAACTATCTATTATGTAAGTTATAAATGAAAATTTAAGGTGATTCACTACAACCATAAAATTACAGACATTTTTATACCGAATACTACAGAATTATCTAAAATTTAAAAGCTAAGTTGTGAAAGTCTTACATTACAGCTGGGTAATCTTGGCCTGCCAAATGCACGGAACTCAACTCGGAGAACGTTTCGTAAATGGCCCAACTTTAGATAGCGAATTGGGTGGGCTGGTAATTAGTGAATTTTATTGAGAATAATTTTATCCGTAGCCCAGGTCGATATTGAAGATGTTTAAACTTTACCATGACAACAGAATGCGTGTTTAATTTATTTTCTTATAATTTGATTCTAAACTTAGTTCATACTACATAAGCAAGTAAACATCGAGCTATGATATTAGCATACACGTTCATATATATGTTGTTATTGTCGTAAATTTAAGTGTGTGTATATAAAATTTAACCATAGAATTTTAAAAACTTCAGTGCGTTTTATTACATATACTAGACAACATATTTCCTTTTGTAGCTTTTAAGTTGATCACGTCCTATTTGAGCTATGAACCATCGTCTTGACATGATTACAAGGTACTTACGTTCGTCAAAATTAAAAAAAAATATATAGAGGTTACAGCGGGAACACTTTTATGAAATCATTTTAACCACTTCATAATAATGAAACGGAAAAAATGTACCTATCGTATCACATATGCATACATATATTAAAAATCTTTTTTTACATAAAACAAGTTAATGCTTGACAACAATCCCACCTGATGGGAAGTGGTGATGAAGTCTACGACGTTGAACGCACTAACTTATAAAAGACTATTCACTCTCCTCTTGAAGACTCCCACATCGTAAGTAGCCGGGAACAGTAAATGTTTTAAACTTATACTCGTATATTCTCACTTTCTTCTCCTGTAGACTTGTTTTCCTTGTAAGTTTACACTGTAAACTTACCTACAACGTAATTACTACTGATAGTTAAATGTCTTTGTTTAAATATGACTTCACTTGGAACTTATTAATAGTTACATGATTGTTTACAAAAGCACTCACGATTATAATAAGATTTTGAATGTCAAAAAAATGTAATGTAAGTTTTTATTCTTTAGTTTATTCAAATTTTTAATTCATTCAATCATTGATAACCTAATTGATTGATCATTCATACTTTATTTTGATTATTTTTATAAACGGAAAATATAATAAAAGTAGCTATATTACAGAGAAAGTTTGTAAACAAGTACTCCTTAATCTTATAAAAACGAAGATAAATATCAATCACAATAGCTAAAACTAACTGAACAAAGCATCGGTAATTACGAAGTGGAAACAGTTGAGTCAGAGTGAAATCATTTACTTCACTATGACTCAACTTCCCCGTCAAAAAATCAAAAGCATGGACTAGATTACTAAAATTGAGCTGGCCCAGAACTGTAAAAGTAATTAATTACGAATGCCTGTTACTGCAGTGACCGTCGAGACAAATGAATGGCTAAGATTTATCATTCACGCCAATGCACCAACTGCTAATGTTTATTTCAATAAATGTAAATTAACAACGATATACTTACAGTACGATTTTAAACTTTGGCTTAAATATCACCGCCATGATGGTGCTTAATAGTTCCTTTATGGCCAAGACAATGCTTGGAAGATGGTGTGCTGTGTGACGCCTTCTAAAATGAGTATGTTGTACAACCAGAACCGACAGCCGTAACATGCGTTCCGAAACAATATTAAAAATAAATTTGACATTAGTAGTTACCCATTCAGCCCCACCGCATCCGGAGTTGTTTAACTTGGTTAAATACATTCGGTCGACACGAATCGCTGAGCTATGGGCATTTTAGTCTCCAATAGATTTAAATATACAATAATCTTCGTATACCTAAAGCAAAACTTTCGTTATTCTCCCCTCGAACTAAGAGATATAAAGATCAGTCTATCGTGCAGGCCGAATATATAGGCAGAATACGTTGGAGAAAATTCCGAAGAACTCTCATGCAACGAAAGCATGGTTAGTTTAGGAAGTTTTCTTTACTGAAGAACGTGTAAGTTTTATATATACATTACAAAAATCACCAAACCTCGCAGGATTCGAATCGTGAAATGTTGTTTAGGAGACCGGTATTTTCATTGTTGGAATATCAGAGCTTACTTCCTGATATTTATAGGCTCCTTTCATCACCGTAACCCATGTTTGTCCCACTGTTGGGTTAGAGTTTCTCTCACAAATAAAGGGTTAATTCCTTTCAGGTTAGTCCACGATGTGTGTTGACTGGCATACTTCACACACCTTAAGAACATTATGGAGGAAATTTAGGTGTATAGCTTTCGTCATACTCATCAAAGCGTTTCGTAATTACGTTTTAATACGTAGGTATTTTCAATAATTCGATATGTGTGCGTAATTCGAATTCCAATATCCCTGCTGTTCCCGATGTTAATTCTCTAGGCTATCACAGCTCTTGGAGCTGCTTTAGACAATATAATAACAGGAAGTAAATTTTATAACCATAAAAGTAAAGAAGCGCCTCACGGAAATCTCCTTTAGGTATTATTGCGCTCCATTTAAACAATAATGAGAGACAGCTTCTACTCAAATAACATCGTCATCTAAATTGACGCCCGCATTGCAGCTCCAAATTGCACAATAGAATTTCCCAAGAGCTCAAAATAGTTTTTTGTTAAGTGGATCTAAGAGAATGTTCCTAAAGAACTTAAATTTAGTGAACATTTTAAAGAATTTCCCTTTATTTGAATTAAATTAGAATAATACATTAAAACATTCAATTTATTTTTTGTGATATTCACGTTCAATATTAAATATTTCGTGCATTTATTCATCGCTAGACGATAGTACAATATGTAAGAATAAATTACTAAGAAAAGGGACATGGTTTACTTCACAAACTAGTGCACGTACATGATATTTTATATGTATATACATATGCACTCCAAAAGAAAACAAGATCTTCTGACAAATAAAGTAGGGTAACATACATTTTCGAAAAAAGGTTTTTCTTACAAATTATTGAAGTTATACTTTTTTGTTATACGTTTGGAAAACGTCATAAGTGAATTTTTACGATGCGTGCGCACTTCGTTACCTAAAATCGAACCCACGCAGTTAGCCGTACATAAATGAATATGTACTCTGGGATTAGCAAATCAAAAAAATTTTTAGAGTTATCTAAGTTTTGTTACGACAAAGAAGTATAACTTTTTTACACACGTAAAACTAACATTACAAGTGAATTAGTATCTATTTAATGATACGCTAAATGAAGACAATCAATTATAATACATTGAGTATTAAGATAGTGTTAACCTCTATTGCCTAGATGTATGTAAAAGTCTAGATGGTTCCATTTTATTTGTCTTTAAGGATTTACGACGCAGCGTCGAATGGAGAGAAACATGAGTAGAGAAATCATCGATATTGATGTTGAACTGCAATAAATTGCTAAAAGTATGGTCTTCATTATGTCTTTTACCAATTAACGGACCATTGCAGAGCATCTCTGTGTAATGGACATATTTGTTGCACAACATTGCTTCCGTGCAGAATGGTAGAAAGGTTATTAGCCAACTCAAGACTCGGAAATTTTTATGTTCGAAGGCCTTAAACAAAACTTACAGATTGGTTTCTATAGATAACAAACAGTCTGCTTAACTTGTTTTTCTTAGAGTAAGCGTTTAGGCAATTTCGCTACTTGCGATCATTCATCCAGGTCTGAATGCACTGGAAGTTAGTCTATGGTCGATCACTTACGCATGACTGAAGCTGTCTCAGGCCATGAACGCTTCAGTGCAATAAATATGCGTACCAATATGACCTCTTTATATAAAAAACAATATTAGTTACATTTAGTAGGTATATATGTACCGATTAAAACATTAATTTCAACTCATAAAATTTCAATATTGCGGAAAGGTCGTGAATTTGTCCTTCCATTTATTATAATGCCCCACGGACAGATACCCAAATAAACTTGTACACAACTAAATTGGGTTGTTCCCGTAAGGGTTTACCTTGTTATGTGATTGAGATTGCCTGCGTTATACCATAGGGGCTTCGGACAAATTATTGTAAAACTTCAAATTAGGAATATTACATCTCGTTAGGCAGCTATGTTAAATATATTTTATCAGATTGCCTCTTACACAGAAATTGAACCAGTTTTATTGATATATTCTTAATGTTTACAAATATTTCGGAATGTATTTACATTATGTTTTCGATAATAATTAATGATAATAATAAACATGTATGTTTTCGAAATAAATATAAAATTTGTTAATGAATAGAAAAAAAAATATGTAAATTTTAAGCCGCATCTAAATTGTTTTTCGGGGCGTGAGTTTTCATATGTTGGGCAGATTATATCAATGGACTGAACTAAATTCATATAATCAATTGTGTGAGTTTAGAAGAAAATCAGTAGACATTGCTTGTGAGCGTCCTTTGCAATAAGCGATAAGAATTTTTGTTGTGACATACACGTAAAAATAAATAGTAAACATATATTTATAATGCCCCAAAATAAACATAAATACGGCAACTAGAATAATCGCAGTGTTTTAAGCAATTACTTTAACGACATTCAAAGTCATCTATAGCGTTGAATCCAAATAAACTTCCGGGCTCGTAGTTGAACTTATTGAACAACTCACGAGGCAATGGATCTGATCCGTTCTTTTGAAGGTCGCAGGCGTTTATAGCACCTAGATGAATTCTGACGGAGCTTATATATCTTGGGAAAGTTCTGATCGCCTGGGGGTTGTTACTATAGCAATTTACTCGTATAATTAGAAGAAAACGTCAAATATCGATATAATATTAAACGAACTTACCTATGTGTAGTGAGCAACAATGGGGAAATTAAATAGGAGTGGCCGGGGAGAGACAGCATGAATAGTGTTGAAGGTTGGTTTAAGGATTGAAAAATATTTGTAAATATAATAACTTAAAAAAGTTTCATGTCTTGAGCGTGTACTCATACAAGCATCTAGTTTTGTATGCATCTACTTAATCTATATATTTTTAGTCAATGTGTTCCTGGTAAATTTATGTAAGACAGCTATTATCCTTATTCCCTTGAAATTAGAAGTTTATACTGAGAGTGGAATTCGAAATTCTTTCTTTGTATTGGAACGCTCTACCGGTTCACTTAAGGGATCCTCTCTATAGAATCACTTACCGACCGACCAGCCTTTCATCACATATTGCGGGCAATGCTCATCAAGGTTTAAGTTAAATCTTTTTTATCTTAGTAAGTGTACAAAATAAACAAATTAATGTTGTTATACAATTTCTGAATAATTAAATTAATATTAAGTTATAGTTCTTTTGTGTAGTTCAATTATAATTTTTAATCTTATTAGTTGTTTAATCAATTTATAAATACTAAATTAAGTAATACAAACACAATTTCTACCATATAAATAACTTACAAAAATCAGGAACCACGGAATATTATTCAGAAATCCTCTGCCTTTACTTTTATCACTTAAAGAATTAACCGTTAAAGAATAATATTTTATCTAATAAATGCACATTTTTCATTGCTATAAACTCTGTTGTTGGTTGAAAGTTCCTGGGTATATTCATTTTAAGACAACCAGTCACGACAATGGAAATCTACTGCTAGAGTGTGAGTATATACTCGTAAAGTGTCAAGGCGTGGTTACACGACATGTTTCTAACTTCATTCGTTAATAAGAAACTTCACGTTGTCCCAAATCGAGCGTCCAGGCTCAGGTGTGTACAGGGTATACCCATCACGAGTTTTGTACTAAGAATTTAGGTTAATAAGCTTTGAGGATTAATTTTAGACCGAATACGCCTTCATTACATTCCAACTCGGTAGTCACAAATTTCATTATCGAGACTCGTATGTTATAATCGACGTTGCGAAAAACAGTAGTGAATTAGAATTTCCTGCTCCTATTATACGTGTAAATACTTAGAGCCTTGCATTTTGTTTATATTGTAATTGATAAAAACTTAGGTGATATCCGTAACTGTAGTATGTTTATTACTCATATACATATGTACTTCAAATTCAATTCAAATTGACCATATTGATAATTATATTCTTAACTTATTTCTGAGTTACTTCTCTGCTTTATATAAATGTATTAAATATTTGTAAGTATTGATTCACTTTTGGCTTATATATCTCTTAATTTTGATCGTACCTATATTGTAATTTAGGATAGTGGTAAGTTTCATGATTCACAAAATTTTATTCACATGAACAAATAATTTTACCTGTCTGATTACCAACTGCCCTTCTTTTGAAATAGATCGTCCAATTTTGGTGAAGTTTTTATGGGTTTGAGATACTAATGCTATATAGTTTACAAGCGGTTTCTTTGCTTTACCTATCCATAGTGTTAGGAATTTTTAAGAGTAGCGAGGAACACTTACCATCACATTCCGTATTTACTTATTTGCCGGCTATTAAGATAAAGAAAAGAAAATAAAACAGTTATTTAGTTTGAATTAGATAAAACTGCGATCATCACATGGATCTAAGTTTAGTCTATTTGTGTAAGGCAGTGTTTTGAAGATCTGGAAGAAGCATCAAGCCCACATAATTATCCGTAAATACTGCGTATAAGTGGGCAGCCAAATTACGAACTAGAGCTTCTGTTAATTGCGTCCGAGTGCTCATTTACGCTTAACGTAGGTAGGTCTTGAAGCGAACAGTTAATTTGGGATGGAGAGCAATTTATACGGCTATAAACGAAGCGTTCATAGCCCAACAGCGCGATTCAATAGTCAGTGAACGGCAAAGTTCAACTTTTTTGTCGCAATCGTGGATTGCATGGACTACTTATGACAAAAAAATTATGAACACCAGAAGCCTGTTGCTTCGGGTGGTATGTAAAGATTTCAGTCATAGTCAGAGAGCTCAGGACTGGTTGGAGTGGTGCCAATCAGAATAGACCTATGTTCCTCAGTGGACTGTAAATGGCCGGTAGATAGACAGACGTGTCCGAAAAACATTTACAAATAATCATGCTGCGATTATGGGTATATTTTTTAAGAAAAATTTAACCTTATTCTTAATAGAATTACGTAGTTACATATTACTTATTCAATTAACATCAAGATTTTTTGATTATAAAATGTTTGTTGGTAATGGAACAATAATAAAGCTTGGATTTCGAAAGTAAGTTTTATTTGGAAATTGTACAACTTCCACTTCATCGATTAAAATCAATGCTATTATATTGTTTCAATAATTACTAATTTATAAGCCACAGAAGTTAAATATTATAGTGTCAGAATATGAACAAATGCTTTTAGTAATCTGCCCCTCTTGTCGTTCACACAAGAGCCTAGTTGACAGATGCATTTTTTCTTGAGGACCTAAACAAAGTTCAAATATTAATACATACTATTTAGAACTTTCAGCATCTTGTAAAGCTTTATTATTGACTCATATTAAATAACGATATGTCTTAATAATATTTCAACGAGTCAATAATAATGTATGAGTACAATGGACAATACATTACCCATATTTCCCAAGCAGGGGATAAATATATATATGTCTACATCCTTAATGTTACTCAGCCAGCCATCTTTGCTTTTTATCATGTTATACAACTGAATAAACACGTGACCGATTTGTAACAGGTTTGTAGGTATTTGCAGTAGATGGCAGACATGTGTGTAAATAAAATACAAATAACACTTTTTGAACCTTACTTACATCATGTCACTACTCTGCATTCAGCTATCCCTCGAGAGGGGCGAAAGCAAGCATGACGCATTAATATTGACGTCAGCAGTTCCGTACTCAGCATTTGACGCTTGAATGTACATTGTTTCGTAACCCTTCACTAAAACCTCTTTAGTAACTACGTAGGTTGTCTTTAAAACCGCTTGTGGTATCATAATTTTCTTCAGTGTTGTAGTATTTAGGTACTTACATGTTTATATTTTAGTATTCGCATACTTTGTAACTTTTATAATAATGCTTTGGTAAACTTCTTTTATAATTCCCTGTACCTTTTATATCTTTTATCCACTTATTCTGTAATTTCTTTAATTATTTTATTATGTTTTATGTTTTGTTATAGTTGTCAAATATTTGGCAAATATCTTAAAATATTGTCGCCGTGATAACTTTTATTTTTAATATGTACGATTTTGTCCACTTTTGTAATAAAATTTATTAGGCCGGCAAGAAATTTTAAAGTCACATAAAAGGCGAGCTGTGATGAGACTGAACTGTCTCGGGCGTAGGGTCGGAACACTTCTCTCACGATACGGAACAGTCTCGCACGCCTAGCCGGAACGCTTCTGGTACTCTCGACTCCGGGATCTACATGTCTCGTGCGCCCTAACACACGCTCTGGTTAAGGAGGTCTTCGTGTGTTGAACATCAGAGACACTCACGTCTTGCGTACTCCAACACACACTTTAATCAACGAGGTCTACGTGTGCTGAACACCGGAGACTCTGTACGTCTTGGGGTCCTAACGCACGCTCCGCTCGCCGAGGTCTCCATGCGCTGAACGCCGGGGACTCCGATCGACTCGTGCGCCCTACCGCACGCTGCAAAGCCTGCAAAGCCTCCGCGCGCTACACGCCGGAGAAGCGACAGGCACGACAGGCCTAACTATAGGCCAAGGCCTCCTTACAAGTGACTTTAACTTTTTAAGCTATTATCTTCTGTAACATATTTATTGTAACTGCCAGGAATAATGTAATATATTCTATCTTCCAAAATTCTAGATCTTTTTATTGTAATGAATCTTTTTAGAAGACTCGTGTAACCACTATAAATTATCATAAAATGATAAATATTTAATTTAGTAAATGAAATATCTAAAATATCCAAAGGCTATTGTTATATATCTAAAAATATAAAAGCAGAATCGAATAATGCAATTAATTTACTATTAAATAATACAGTATACGGGTTCGACGTTACTCGTCCCGAACACCGACAGGTAACAATTTGGTATATATTCGGAAATGTATTTGCGGAAAAGCGATTTAAAATAGATATTTTAGGTAACACTGTACAAAAAAGAACCCCACTTATGTATTCGGTGTCCATTCATCCATCTACGTAAATGTAAGATAGGGTAAAAATTCAGTATCTATCGAATATTTCACAAAAATATCTTAATTATTAAGTGTTCTTAAATTATTGCTATATACAATATAAACAGTTAAAAATATACTTTGTGGTACTATACTAATTATAAAGTGAGATAGCAAAATAATAAACTAATTGTGAGTCGCCCTCGCACTCGAAGTGAATGGTTAGGGTTTATTGCATGCCTTCAAAACCAAATTATTGTTCAATATATACGTAACATGACTGCATCACTAGTACGTTATACAATTGTGTAGTAAAGAAAAAAAGGAGAAAGAAAGAATATTTCAACTAAAACTTACCGCATGTAATTTAAACTTATGTGATGATTTTAACTATATAAGTAACATATTACAGAAAGCATTAAAGAAACGAATCGCACTCAGCAATTACCGTGGTGGAGAGCATTGGCACTGATATTCTGTGCGAACCGAATTGCTGCGTAGTTCGACCAGTTGGAGGCACTACTGAAACATATGCATGCTTAAACTTAATAGAGTACGGATTGTTTTGCACAGGGATGTTATGGAGCTCCGTAACCGTAACCCAAACTATCGGATGTCCGAAATAAACAATATAAATAAGTAACTGAATCCGATAAATAAATTTCGAATAATTTCGGATAGGGGCAGAATCTCAATGAAATACAAATAATAATGCTGTCTAAGCCTATACACTAGCCGCGTTGTTTTCACCTTTAGACATTTTTGTTATTTGATTTTTAAGGTTTTTATTCCATGATTATAATACCAAATAATACCTAGAAAGAAAGTCACTCTTACCTTGTAAATACATTATATTTTTTTCAAGTCCTAAATCATCTAATATCCGTAACCGAAATTATCCGAAACAATCGAATAATCCGAAATAATTTACTATCCGTAACCGCAACTGAATCCGGTAAAATATTCATATATCCGTATCATGATCCAAAATTTCATATTCATAACATCCCTAGTTATGTTTAAAGGTTTCAAAGAGTAAAGATAAACAAAACCAAACAAAATGTAAATAGTTTTCGTAATATTTAGTGTGTACTCGTTGTATGTATACTTATGTGTGTTTACTTGTATTTTTCTTACGCCTACGTTTGCTCTGTGTGTTACCTTGCTCATTGTATAATTTATAAGTGTAATTTGTATTTCATCTTAAATAACCTACTGTTTTCAGACCATGTATAGATGGATGGTGGTAGATTACAGCAGCATTTGTAGACACAACATTTAATGCTTCCCAGAACGACTACGTTATAGTACGCTGGATATTATAAGATATAATTTGTTATTAGAAAATCTGGTATTATTGGTGGTACGATTGGGAATTAACCCACTCTATGTATATACAGTTGTAATAGCTTAGTCTTCTACTCAGGGGGCGTAGGTTCGAATCTGTGTGCAGGAATTTCAAATTATGTGCATAATAATTTATTTAATTTGCATTCATTGTATATTATCACTCATTATATTTGATACTAGCCTGTGCCCGCGGCTTCGTCTGCGTGGAATTTAATAAAAAAGTTATTTAGTAGAAATAAAAGTAGCCAAATTACTCCTTATTATATCAGATATCTGCCAGTGAAAGTCCCGTCAAAATCGGTCCAGCCGTTTCAGAGATTAGCCGGAACAAACAGACAGACAAAAATTGTAAAAAATGTTATTTTGGTATATATACCGTATACACCCGTACATTCATATACATAAAGTAAAAAGGGGTTATTTTAATATTACAAACAGACACTCCAATTTTATTTAGTAGTATAGATAACTTTTGCTTCAGTGAAGGAAAATGTGCATATAAAAAACTCTCAATAGTGTTAACAAAGTTATGTAAAATCTGCCAATTCGCACTTGGCCAGCGTAGTGGAAAACACGTCCATGCTTGAGACAATTATACATAGATTGTGATAACCATAATGACGATGTTCAAGACATTGTCACCTTGTTCTACGCAGTTTTTGTACTACTACTGGCATTCTGTTAAGATCATTGTACTGTTTACTGTTAACTAAGGCTTTATGCTCCAAGCTTCCTCAGTTATGAGACAAGAGCTTTTGCCCCAGGCCGCAACTGGCTTAATTTTAGAGTATGCATAAAATATACATAATACATATTGATCTAATTCCATGCTTTAAATCCTCTATAAAAGATTCTGAAACAATTAGTTTACTGTCAACATTAAAACACCTAATGTCCTAATAACCATAATATCATCCAAACGGATGATATAATGTTGTTTTGAATTTCATAATAACAATCCTTTGTTTTTTTCGATCCCTTCTGTGCAACGGGTGTACTTAATAGACAGGCACATTCTTACTGTTCGATGTGTGGTATCTAATTTCAAAAAAAGAACATCTATATGAATTTTAAAAATAGAACATTGTTATTCACGAATTGTGATTTCGAATTCCATAGAAAATAAAAATAGTGAAGTGGTAAATATAATATTCCGCGGAGTACATTGGGATATGTGCCGTATTTGGACGGCTTAGAATACTCCCCCCAATCCCATTCTGGCAGAACAGGTTGTCGTAAGAGGCGACCGAAGCCAGCCTGCTTGGTGGTAGGGCTTCGCGTAAAGATTATATTATCAGTATTATAAGTATTATTAGTAAGTCATTATTAATATTACTGGTATTATTATCTTTCCGTGAAGCTTGCCTGGCTAGTTACCACCCTCTTACTTGAGTCAGCTGCCAAACGACTCGTCGTGTTCCGGCTGGGGAGTTAAGAGCCAGTTCTTTCTTTCTTACCTTCTCATTTCCTGGCCGACGACCTATAAGTGATACCATTGGTTTTGCTGATGTCCATGGGCGACGGTGACCACTTACCATCAGGTGGCTCGTCTGCTCGTTTGTCGGCTATTAATATAAAAAAAACCTTCCAAAATTAAAGAACTTATTCAAGTGAATTTTAATAATTGCAATATAAAAAATGTTAAGTACTACTACAATAAACAATTCTTTCATTAATACTTAGTTTATTTATATATACTCAGTAATGGATGATATTAGGTTACTAAGACTGGCTGTTTTAATGTTAGCAGTAAGCTAACTGTTTCAGAATCTTTTATAGAGAAGTCATAGATAAAGATGGGTGTAGATAAAGTCTTGTATGGAACTGTTGATAATTAGGTATTAAAACACTCATGTCATACTATTATCACACCCGGCTTCGCCTCGTGTGATAAACACACATTCGTGTTTTTGTCACACGAGTTTATGCAACAGTTGCATAAATAACTAATATGGTTTGAAAGCAATAGGTTATTTAAGATGAAATACAAATAAATATGAAATAAATATACACTAAAGACCCAATATAGTGAAGTATTTCGAGATTGTTTTTAGATAATACCCGAAGGAGTTTGAAAGTTTGGCAACGATGTGTTCTAATGCGAGCAGCTCTTAAGCTAAAGTGCTGTCAAATTGATTGTAATTATTAATTAGTGTGAAGTTTCCACATAAGACGCCCATAGGTTTGGCACATGTTTTTTAGAAGACTGTAGATATTCCGAGCTGCGTATTCAACTTGTTACTTCTTCAGCTAAGTTCTATCAGTTAACGATTTTACTCTGTGGGTATTCTTCTGGAAATATCGGTAGCAACGTTCCTACCATCTTAATATGTACGTTTTTGTTTTTATCGACTGATTCATCGACGCCCAGTCGAATAGACAGAAGCTAGTTTAGAAATTTTACTGTCAGTATATTTTATAAGGTAAAATTCACTAACAAAACAGTTTTGTTACTTTGAATCGTAAGGAGGTAATGTGAAGGAAGTTTTGTAAAAAAATCCGTCATTCCTGCCGGTGAATTCCTGGGTATTATTTTTTTACCTGTTTTTTGAAGCGAAGCTTAACGGATTCCTGGTCAATTATAAATGCAACTTATTTATACACCAAAGTAACAAACAAATATAAATACAGTAAATATTCGTATCGTGTGACACCTCATCAAAACATCCAGCTAAAGACGACCTTGTCCACGTAAACACCTTAAGATAAATAAAGAAAATACTGATACAACAATAGCAACAGTTACATACCGCGTATAAGTAACTTTTTTTATTGATTTTTGTAATGAAAATATCTTTAATATTAAGCTACATCAGCAATAAATTGCTAAATGTATAATTCAATGAATTAGCGAACTGTATACTACTATTCTGTTGGTTTATTGTATTGTAGTCGCCGCCTCATTATATTATACAACTTCAGTTTGTAATTAACATTTATATGTTTTAGGATAAATATTTTGCACGTAACGATATATTTTCATCAATGCCATATGAAATTTTAAGCACCAATTGTATGGTATAACTTGTTTTTTAATACGGTAACTTTGCGGTGTAAAATGTATTTATATTAATTTATTTGCATTGTATAGATACCGTGAAATCCTTAAAACTGCGAAATCTTGTACGTCAAATAGGTTTTTAATCAATTATTATTAAAGGAATAGAGTTGTCACATCACTAGTTCGAGTTAGTCAGCATCTTGCAAATCCCTGTGGAGCGTCGAAACTGGAGTAATGGCGTGTTCATAATATTGGCAATAGCTCTGTATAGTGTAGCGCCCTGCTATCGCCGCGTACGACTAGGGGATTGCCGCCCTCTTAATCGTATTGTATGCAATACATAGATAATTTTAGTTCAAATAATAGTGAATACTGTGGTGACTGGAGTAAAAATTGTTATCGTACATACAATAATGATGTAAAATTAAATTTATTATATCGTAGTACATTCAACATTACCCTACACTTATGCATTTGTCATTCATCATAATTTGCCTTTGTCTTTCAAGTTGCACATTTTCAATTATTTTCGAGAAGATCATAAAAAAGTTTTTGTAGGATATTAACTGTTGTTTTTCAAAACACAACTTTATCACTAATTATAAATAATTAAGGTATTGGTATTAAATCCGTTCTGTTGGCTCTTTGTGTTGTCTTCTGTTTGATGATGAAATATATAATTGTGTTCTATTGTACACTGTATTTAACATTACGATAGCTACACAATGGCTACGTATCAACATGCTATCACGACATTCGAAGATCATCGGCGTGATTATTACAATCCTAAGATATCATGTGCCATCAACATGGTATAGCGTGACATAACTAAGAAAATTTGCTCTGTTAAATTTTACTATAATATACGGTGTAACTAATTGTTAAGGATTAAATGTAAGTTTCCTCGTAGTGATTTTATTCATTGATAAAAGTACATATTAAAATTATCTTAAATACGTAAGGAAGCTCGAGCGTACTCAATCATGCGGTTATACTCGTAATGTGAATTGAAGGAGGGGCGAGCAGCTTACTGGACTCAAAAGAAACATTAACAATAAATAATTGAATGTAGCTTAGACTATTATGATAATGGAATCTTACGTTCAAACGTGAAACAAATCAGGGTCACATTTATTACAAAAGCTGAGGACAAAGCGCGCAGATTGTTTTTTTATCTCCTCCTTTCGCTCGGACGAGTCTCGTGAGTAAAGAAAATTATTGCCTCGCAGGAAAACCTGTGGATTTGGCGGAAGGTCAGTATATACAGATGGATCTACCAATCATACGTTATGTTTTATGTCAGGTCGGAGAACGTTTTGTATGTACGAATATAACGTAATAAAAAATCTACAAATAACTTAAGAAAGTCTTGTGCTCTGTAGACTCAAACCGTATTGTTTGTCTCAAAAATTATATATTTTAGTGTAAGCTTAAGAATTATGTGTAAAATTAGTAAAACGTAATGTATAAAAAACATATAAAACTGTTAACAATTTTATAATTAAAAATGTTTGATGGTTTTCCCATTCTAAAATTATTTGCACATATACCTATAACTTCTAATATGTTAAGTTTACAGTCTCACTATAAATGCAGTCTATTTAAATTCAGTTCCAAATTTCATGAATCTGAAAATGCCGCACGAAGTTCGTAATACGATGTCATGTAACCGTTACTTTACATTTAGTATCAGACCCCCGAATTTTGCACCTTCCCTAAGACATGCTCCATAATTACTTGTTCCCAGGTGTCGGCAACATTTTCTAGTGATTACTCGTGTTCAATTTTACCCTTCATTCTTGAGGTGTTTCTACACAACGAGTCAAGCCCTTCTGAAATGGTCATGCCACTTTACTTGCGGTTCGCTATTTAAATATAGATGGATGTTTGCACATAAATAATTAATTCTCTTTCATAACTATTGTAGAACGTACAAGAAACATTTTAGTAGAAATGTGTTACAAAATGACTAAGAGATCTTACTGTGAGGTTTATATATTACATTAAACAAGTGAAATATTTAAACAAAAACAAACCGGCTTAACTTAATAACTTACTAAATTTAAAAAATATGAATTTCTTATTTTTACAATCTATTTTTCCCTTGCTAACTCTTTAGAATTTTCTTAATCAGTTAATAAATGACGGAGTTCTGAGATAACAAAACAAAAAAAAGATAAAAACGAATTGAGAATCTTCTTTTTCGAAGTCGGTAAAAAATAGCACAGCATGCATGTAGGCCTCCTTCTTTTAAAATTCCTTCCGTCACCTTAATTCCGTCACATTTCATACAGTTTACTCCTTTTTATGTTAAAAGCCGACAAATGAGCAGACGAGTCACCTGATGGTAAGTGGTCACCGTCGCCCATGGATATCAACAAGACCAAAGGTATCACTGATGCGTTGTCGGCCAGAAAATGAGAAGAAGGTAAGAAAGAATGTACTGGCTCTCAAATCCTCCGCCGGAACATGACGAGCCGTTTGGCGGCTGGCTCAAGCAGGAGGGTGGTAGCTAGCCAGGCAGGCTTCACGGAAAGGTAATAATACCACTAATAACATTTATGACTTAATAATAATATTGAACGATTATATTAATTTTTACGATTAGTTCCATCGGTGAAACATATCGAATCGTAGAGTATTCTTAGAGAGTTAAAATAGGGGCCTCCACTTTATTGGAAAAAACGCACTCTTTGTGCTGGTTTACAAATCGTTGGGATCGTATTATTTCGTGCGTAGATTTATAGGTGTAGGATCGAAGGCCTTTGTTGGGCTTCGCCATAAATCTTTCGTCTATTTAAATGGTTATTAGAACACCAGCGATTGATGTCAATTGAGAATATACGCACACAAGAAATTTCAAGAACCTGAAGCTATTCGGATCATGTTCTAGTACTTTTCTTGATACGGAAGGAGGGCAAGGATCTACAAAATTATTTAGGTTTCTGTGTAAAAATTGTCAATGAAAATTCCTAGTTATGTACTAGTACATGTACATTTATTTGTTACCCATGAAAATCCAAATATATGCCGCTAAGTAGAAACCGCAGGTTTTCGTTTAAGTGAACCGATCGTCGTCATGTGCACTATCTAAATGGGCTCACACCCAAATATTAAATCATTTTAACAACTTTTGAGGATAAGTTCAAATGGCGAATTTATCTTTGGATCGCTTCAATATTAACGTTTTTAATTACATCATGTTAAGTAATTGCAACTTTTAAATGAAAATTATAATTTTTGTGGCATCGGTATTCGTATGATAGATGCGACAATTCCTATTGTTGGCTCCTTAGGTACATATCGATGACTAAATCTTTTTCATCACATACATATTAAGTTACTCTGTTTCTTATTAAATTAAAATTATTATTATAAATTATTATTAATTAAAATTATTAAAATTATTATTATATTAAAAATCCCTTGAATCACCTCCATAAAACTGAGAAACTCCAGTTGCTCTTTTTGATCCAGATTTTATTAATTACTGAATACTGATTCTATTCATAATAAGTAAGTTACCTAACAGTTATTTAAAAAGTATAATAAATTAATGTAGTTATTTCTTTATTTGGTTTTCATTACTAACTTTATATTTTTTGAAATTTATTTATACAACTGAAAAACTAATATCAAAAAAATAACCTACTATGTATTTTCATAGCCTCGATGTCAGTAAACGTGATGTAGAAAAGATCGCAAGTAACTAATCCTACTATAATAGGGGCAGTAATCGGGAAAAACCCTAATACGATGTTAAACATATTAAATAAATACTTATAGTCCTTAAGCCCTAATTACACCTCGTAAGAGATTTAGCTTTCTGTGCCAGTTGAATACATTTTTGTTAATATTTTTCTAACTTTACTAGATTAGTGATCTTAATCTACCATATATATTTAAAAGTTTTTGATATAGATTTACAAACATGCAAATGGAAATATTGATTAAGCGACATTAAAATAACTGTATCCGAGAAATTAAGCGTTTTTTTTTAAATAAGTTACGAAACGATCTCAGAGAATTTGCTTGTTATCACTAAGCGACCATTAAAACCCGGTGAAGAGCTTTGTAAGCCAGACCAAAGGATATAGAACAATCGAGCGATTTGAGTAGTACGTAGTTAAATATGAGTTATTTGGTCGTATAATCATGATTGCCTTTAAAGTGTCAATGTATACAATAATAGTCAGTGAGTTTGTTAATGAACGTTCAACCTTTGAACAACGATATCGATTGAGATTATATTCACATAATATATTGTTAAATATTAGCGATAATCGTACTAAGACTCCACATGACACTATACTAGAGTTTTTAGGAAACTAACTTTAATTATATTTAAATATACACAGCACAAGCTCACCTTTTCTCGTGATACAACCTGCTGAAGGGTGTTGACGAAGGGTCTCTATTGTTCGAGGTCACTGGGCTCTGTATCGCCCAATTAAAACCTAACGGCATGATACCAACCCTCCTATTTGAGTCAACTGTGAAATATTTTTAAATATTTTGGTTGCAATCTCGGAGAACCAGTATTAAACGGGCACCTCGCTTTCATTTTGTCGACAACGCGTTAATGATGAGTTTGGTGTCGACCATACATACCATCAAGAAGCCGGCGTGCTCATTTGTTAGTTACTTAATCAATCAATCAATTTCAGTTTAGCTAATTCAACTAGATCAGCTGGTTTTGATACATTTTGATATCAGTGCTTTTTATTTATGAAGTAAAATGTTTATGTAATAAATGTATTTTATACTTCACCGGCTCGGAATTACCTTTTTACTACTGATAAAACGAGGCAGAACGTATGACGTCGTTGTTACTGAAGTGTGCGAGCGGAAAAAGTGTATGGAAATCCATTGTCAATGTGCTAAATGGATTGAAGGTGTATGTATGTAAAAATTTATTTTCAACGTGATTTTTTATGTTTGATAACATCCTTATTTAGCCTTCTTGTAGCAGATAAACACGTAAGATGTAGGCAGAAGATCAGATAGGATGCACCTGAAACACAATAGTCTATTAACATATTAAAAAAAGAAACATATATGTATAAAACGGTGAAAACTTTGCGCAACTTGCTTTCTTTTATTATATCTTTATATCTATAGTATACTTTTCAATATACAACATAACTAAGGTTTTTTAATAGTACTTAATATTAATAGAAAGGTTAAATTTTCTAGAATTAAAAGAATTTGTCCCTAATTTACTCGTACCTTGGAAGCGTAATATAAATCACCAATTTTCGGGAGAAAGTTAAATTTCAAACTCGTATGTATTGAGGATCAATATATGCCCTCGTCAGTAAAGGGTCACTTATCTCGCTCGGAGAACTACGAAGTAATGTAGTTATTATTAGTATTGGTTTTATAATAAAAAAAGTAATTACACTATGAACAATTATTATATCATGAGTCTGCATTAAGTTAAATCGCTTATAAGTACTTCAATTTTAACTTTCTTTATTTATGACTTACAGGAGAGATCTTAACGTACAGAATGCGAGGTTTATTTCTTATGTTAGCTATCCTACAGTTGACTCACGGGTATATAAATCGAAAAAGAAAAAAAAAGTAATTCAATAGTATTTTTTTATTTCAAACAAAAACATTTTTAATCGTAACGAACAGCACTATTTTCACACTGACATCATATTGACGTGTAAAATATCAGTGTCAAGAGTAAAACAAAAGAATAAATAGAATGAATGGATACCTGTGTCACGGGCGTCTGAAGAATATCTGTCCTGCTGAGAGCACTCAGCAGTAATAAATTCAGTCTCAATTTATCTTTTTGTGGATTGCTGTGCTTGTAACAACGGGCGGGCGTGGGAAACTCAGCAAAAAGCCTACTGCGCCTTCTCTACTTTCCCGGGGAACCATTACACAAAACATTATTCCAAATTACGTTCTGCGCATTACCGTAATGTCTCTGTTCATTTGATAAAATAAAAATGAACATTTTAAATGAAAATAGAGCAACATTTTTATGTGACCGCATTGCTGAAAGAGCAGTTGCTAATGACTTGACCGATAAGAATGAAGTTCTAGGCTGCGAGTCGGTTTGTAATGTGTAATGTCATTGAAGCTTAGTTAACATTTACTTATATTGTGTATTTTACAGAAAAAAAAAATTAAATTAATTTCTAGTAAAATCGTAACACACGTTTGCAGTGATATGCTACTGTCTTATTACCACTTATTATTCGTTGGGTTTGGGTTTGAACGTTTGGTGCATGCAGACACCTATAACTTCACCGAATAATAAATTTCTATTATATAATAAATTTCTAGTATGCACAAATTTGAAAATAAAAGGTGCATCAGGATTCGAACTCGAGTCGTCCTTCGGGAGACCAATGGGCATAATATATAATATTTTATTATAATATTATACTATTATAGACTATTAGGCTACCACTGTTTACTATAAGGCTATTGACATATAAAATAACAACGAACGTATTAAAATTTCTATAACGACATTACTATAGTCTTAATAAATTGTAAGGAAATAATTCTACTAAGACATAGCATTAAGTTTACACCAACCGCTCGTGGAAAAGCGGTGCAAAGGTAACTTTTGAAAAGTGTACCAGAAGCTAGTTTCGATCAGTCCAGTTGGACAGGCGCTAAGCTTGCGTTCAAGCACTTCCAGCGGTGTTGGTTCGTGGCCAAATTCTCAGATGGAACTGAGATATCTCAATGCATTGATGGATTCTGCTCGATTAAGTAAGTAAATAAAATTGTATCTTTTTTATATTCTCAACGTACTCCTTGTTTGGACCGGAATTCTGTCTGTGTTAAGGTCTCAGTTCATCGTGCTATTCTAGTACGAATTGGCAAACTTCACACACCTTTGTGAACATATGAGAGATCTTGGGTGGGGATAGAGAGATCTTATTTGAAATGTAGAATAGAATATCACATATAACATTTGTATCGATCGCATTTATATGGCTGGTACGAAACCCTTCGCATACGATTTCAATTCAGGCTTGACCGATTTTGTTTATTGTTTGGAAAAGTTAACTAAAATATTTTAGAATTTATTGAACTAATAATTGACTTAATAATGACATTAAACGTTTGATATTTTAAGCGTAAAAAATTATAATTTTTGAACGATTTTATGGTTACAGTCGAGAAATGAAATGACAGTCTTGTGACTAACGAACTAAGTAACATTGTAACAGTAACAAGTACTCTCTATTTTTGTGTTTTTTCCCGACACTGGCCAAGTCTTGCTGTGACAGTGATCCTTGTAATTGGGTCGAAATATCGATAAAATACACAATCGTGAGTGACCGTTAAATTTAAATGTTTAATATCTGCGATGATATAAGTTAAAAGTCATAATGTTACGAACTCTATAATTATGCTCGAGTATTATTTCCAAAAGTTTGAATCTTCAAGATTCTGGTTTTTTAACTTTCTGTATGTAAGTGTTGGAAACTACCTGCGTCATCAGGTTAAAGAAATGACTGTAGAAAGAAATTATAGCCTAAGTAATCCATTCATATCCAAGCTCGATAGCCAGTTCAGTATTCAATGTACAAATAAAGCCGTTCGATGGAAACTAATGGCGCGTTAATAATTCGCGCAAGTCTTCCTATTCATTGGGAGTCTGGTAAGATTTATCTCTACAGGGGCCTGGCAAGATGCCTTTTGGCAATGGCTGATTATATACTTTTTAAATATTCCTATTTGAAGACAATTGAGTGCGATGAGGCCGTTTAGTGAAATATTAGAACATCATGAAACTGTTTTGTCATTTTAAGTTAACTTTAATATTGAGCGTGTGAACAATATGATATTGATATAGAAGTACATAAATTGTAATGAAGACACAGTAGTCTATCTACCAAGTTTTTTTAAGTTTAAATAAGAACTTTTGTTTATTTCATTTTTTTGTTATTTATTTAACTTTAATTTCTAATTAACATGTTAGTACTGTCGTACTTCGTCAGCTTAGATCGTCAGTCAATTTTGAAAAAGAGGCAGATGTACCGTCTGTTTTTGTATATAATAAATAAATAAACAAGCGCGGGTGCATATGCACAATTTGCATTACGTCAATATTAAACTATCTCTGAGTATAAAGCCGATTTATTGGTAATCGATACAGTCATTTTACACTAATATTTGGAGCCACATCTTTATTGCGGTTTTACAACAAGCTTTTGTTAGTAAAACTATAAATCTAGTATTTTAGATTATAGAATTTGTTTCTTGTATTAGAAGGCCAGCGAGCTAAAGGATCACATACTGGTAATTGGTCACCGTGATGGGACCGGTAAACTTGTTTTGATATTGCTACATTTCATAGCAAATAGATAAATAGCCACGATGGTAATACGTCACCACAATGTATTAAGTACCGATGATTGGCATTAATCTGAGTCCACCTGTCTCACGACCTCTAAAGGAAGAGATCTAACGTCATTGTATCGCGCGTTGTCAAGTAACATGAACTATACGGAGGTCTTCTTGGATCCAAATATATTTATAATAATTAATAATAAACAATTATCCTTAGTATTAAATAGAGTATACACTTAACCTTGTATTGGTATGCAAGTACTCGCATGAAAATTACTAAATGTGCAAAAGTCATTTGCGTTTCCATGCTTTGAAGTGGATGTTAACGTTTCGATTCAGTCAGAGCTCTAGTGAAAAATTGCAATAAGATCATAATCCTTGTATCGCCGAGGCAACCAAGATATACATATATATTAGTAGAACTTAATTTGGCTCTTATGTCACATTAATGTTTCGATCGGACTCCAAAATAAATAAATGCCCACGGATTTCCTGTATTGCGCATGCTATAAATACAAATAATTATGATTCTGTATACAATTATAAAAGGTACTGCGGTAGAAGGTATCTACTGTCAGTATTAGATTCATCTAGTTGCAGACATTTTGGTTAAAAGTTAATAAGAAAAAAGATTTTTATGTATTTTTATAGTAATAAATATAATTCATTTTTATGCGAATATCACCTCATACCGCTGAAAATGCCTTGATTTGATGCATAGGGTCAATGATCGTCCATTGCGTCTATGAATTTACGCACCATGGGAAATTATATTTAAATTATACTGTTACCGCGCAAAAAGAAAAGTACTTTTAAAATTTCGCCATAAGATCTGAAGAACATGTGCATTAAATAACACCATGAGACAGGTGGCCTGTCAGACAGAGAAACATTCCAAAAAATATCCTTCGCCCTCTATATCAGTGCCCAAGTCTTGGATAACAAAATTGAAAATTAAAAAATAAAACATAATTGGCCACGTTATGTATTTTTTTATATAAAATAAGTTAATGCTTGACCACAATTCCACCCGATAAGTCGTGATGAACTTTAAAATGCCCACTAATGACAAAAAAGGTAATAAGATTATTACAAGACAAAGACTACTGAATAAAATTAAGGTTGTTAATTGTTTTCCGTTTTTGCACTTAGGGAATCGTAGTGGAATGGAACGGAAATTTACCAGTGAATTTAAATAAAAACAGCAACTTTAATTGGTAGCTTACGTTAACAACCACAAGTTTATTTAAATCCGGGAAAATACGTGGCACTTTAACGGGTTTTTAAGGTATGACCAAATGTTACTCTTTTTAAATTACTTAGTTCCAGAGACATTTTAGTAAAAATGCTCGTAAAAGATTGGACACTATAAATTTAAATTTGCTTAACTTGCTTATGAACTCAACATTAGAGAAAGGTAAACTTTGATATCGTCCACAGGAAAGTTGCTTGCAGGATCTAGATCGTAACATAAAATTTAACAACAACTTCGGACATAATGGTGTTACAACATTTTGATATCTTGTCGTTTGTAATAAAAATATATTCATTATAAATATAGCGTATCGTCATTGGCGATGCCAAACTTTTATCGCTGTGTCGACGCTTTCAGGCTTTTGAAGGGCTTTATATCTGCTATAAACCGTAATTATTAATTTTATAATTCTTAAAGCGATGCTACTAAACTAGAAGTATTCGATGCGATTCGTTTCAAGGTGCTGTAGTCTCAGTCTTCTAGTATCAATGGACTTGAGAATATTTTTTAAACATAAACCACGCTGGTAAGCAGAACTACATTATGATAATAAGCCTTTGACACCACTACACATTTGCATCACCAGGTACGTCATTAAGGTATGGCTGGTCAAAAAGGTAACAATTAATTAAATAGTACTTATAAATATAGTACTATTTTACGGCATATTACGGTTTATATTAAAACGTTTGGATATTTGTCGAGTAGGTGATAAACGACAGAACATTTGTAATATTGCTACCATATCAATTAGCACACATTTACAGTTGGCAAAATATAATAGCTCCATTAATTTTGTGAGACAAATACAGACGACGACAAATTGGTACAGTCAACTGATTGAATATAATTAAATGTTATTTCGGTTTTTAAACATGGTCAACTGTTATATCAATAATATTTTGTGATTCAGTCTCTAAATTCCGACTTTAGTCTCAGTTCATCGATGGTTACCTGCATCAATCGTTCCAGCCGCCAGGTAACCTCCACAGGACATCCAATCGCATATCATTCATGTTATATTTCGTAACAAATAAAAGGCTTATTCAAGTCAGATCATACCTAAATGTAAAAAAACCCGCTACGTCTGAATTGAACTCGCGTGGGATTATGTTCATGTGAGGTATAAACTATTTTTGGTTTTCTGTGGAAAATTTCGAAGATTTTTCGTATTGATTTTTATAAGCACGGGGAAATAGCAAAATAACACTGAAAAATATGTTTTTTATCTCATAACGAGTTCTTTCATTCATTCGTATATGACGTATTTGACAAAATTTTTCATTTTTTCCTCCAAAATTTAATTAGTTTAATTGCTTAACTTGCACATAAAGATAAAATAGTGGATAACAAACGGGCAAACAGACAAAATGACTCATAAAAAAGATTCTCATTATATATGAATATTATACATATAATTAATAAAGAAAGCAAGTTTGCTCAGTTTTTTTTTTTTGACGACCCCGTAGCCCAGTTCGTAGTGACCCTGCCTGCCGAGCGTGGGGTCCCGGGTTCGATTCCCGGCCGAGGCAGATATTTATGTGATAGATAAATGTTTGTTCTCGGGTCATGGGTGTTTGTGATGTGATAATTGTGTATGTCCATGCCACCCGCAACACAGGGAATCCTAGTGCGGGGGTGTGAGTGTGTAAAAACGTTTAATGAGTTAAGGATATATTCATTTACTAGACGCATGAAACTTTATTATTTTTATTATTTTGCCATATCTGCAGGAATTGTTCTATTTGTCCAAATGTAAAATGTATTCGAAAGATTTTGATTTTATAGATGGATGAACTGGATGATGGATTAATATTAGAGACTATAGGGCACCTTTAATATAATCTAAAAGATATGAAGCAGACAGTTGGTTTTAATTACTAAACAATTCCGGGTACCCACTCTTTAAATGTGAATGAGTAGATGCAATGTATTTTGATCAATTGAACTGTTTAAACAGAAGCTGCATTTATTAGACAGTTAACATTCACAGGAATAATTTAATACCTCTAAAAAGTTTGATATCTGATTTATATTCACCCCTAAAAACACCTTTAAAGTTACTAGCTTCTTATATTTCCATTGTATACAACTTTACAAAATCAGGAGTCGTATCCCGATATTTAATCTCAAAATATCTGCTTAATACATACATTAATAATAAGTAACGGTTAAGGTACGGTAACTCTGGGCTATCACGAATTGGGTCTCACTATACATTATACCAGAGAACCTTATACTACGCGAGTTCAACGCAGTCTTGACCGGTTTTATATATTTAACAATACATACAAGTCTTTAAACAGTAATTCAACATGCTGAGTTGTGTAATTTTCCTTTGCACTGTGCAGACATACTCGTAAATAATTTATCAAAATAATTAGTGTTACGACCTGCGAACAGCATTTCACATAAAGCTTTGACAAGTATTGTGCTGTGCAAGTCCAAATCTACTCGTATGTACACGGCTCGGGACCTCCACCGGGCTTGAGTGATTGAATTATTAAATTCCAAGCACACATTCACTGGTGCTTTGTCCGGTATGTAGAGATAATTCGGCTTTTAGCTATATTTGAGTCTATTTTTAACCCATCACAGACCTAAATCTATCCTACTAATCTAACTTACTTAAATGATGGAAATTCGATTTACATTAAAACATGAAATTTTGTCGAATTATGAAAATGTACCTAAAATTCGAATAAGATCGATGGTTTGCAGATAGCTGGTAGTTTACATAGGTGGTGAGTACAGTTGGAACTGAAGAGACAATGGGTTGAAATATATGTGATAGCTTAAATTATGATAAAAATTATTATAATGCCTGAAAATTCTACAAGATTCTTAGAGCACTTGGGGATCCTTTGAATATTTGACCGATTTTATTTAAAGATATTTCTAAAGCATATTCATAACAAACTTTATATTATATATTTTGTTCGACTATATCATCTAACCTACTTAAATGATGGAAATTCGATTTACATTAAAACATGAATTTTGTCGATGGAAAAAAATTAAAAGGATGCTATTTATTTGTATTTTACCTTTCCATTATGATGTTTTAGGAATTATTTTTTAAATATTTTAAACAATCACTTTTAATTGAGAGAAAAATATATATTTTTTGGCACTTAGATTTATTTCCATGGCTGTCATATTGATCTGCCTTATTATTCCTCCGTTAGCTTCATGGACGATGAATCTGTGTTGGCCCGTGCTTCATTTGCTGTCATAAATCGCGTAATTAATTTCATTTCAACAAATGTTTTTTTTTGGTCAGTCTATTAAGGTCTGTAATTATTTTGATTTTTAAAAACTGTGAATAAATAAATAGATACAATAAATATTACATATAATAATTTATACAATGGGTAAAATTTAAAACAAAATAATTAAAAACGTACATATAATAATTTATACAATGGGTAAAATTTAAAACAAAATAATTAAAAACGCGATAATAGGCTTACTTGATAAAGCAGGTACAATTAGTAAATCCAAAGCTCACAATTATATTTATTAGTATCTACTGTTCTTATATTTAGTACATTTTATGTACACAAAACAAAATTTTACCTTTTAATTTGAATATAATATTTAATTTTTTAAAAATTATTGGATGATGATGATGTATATGGGGTACAAATAATATATGTAACGTAAGTAGGTACACTTATTTTATTACTTTGTGTTTTCAGAAAAAAGGTCCTCATTATCTCTACAACATAATATTTGATTAGAATTACGCCCTTGTGTGCTAAGTTTTCTCGTACATGACCCAGATAAAATGATGAACAAATGAGTACCTACGAGGTAAATACTTAACGCTTTTTCACTAACTTAGAGTATTAACTAATTTATAAAATGATATGAAACGTAGTTAGATCATTTTACATTATAAATATAATTTAATTACATGTAATTGTTATTCGTATTTTTAAAGTTAGGTAATATATTATCCAGAATTATATATAAAGAAATAAAACCATTGTACCTATATAAATGTAAACAATCCAAGAAGATTTATGAATAATATTATACTTCTCTTTTGTATTTATCAGAGAGCTCAGGCGTTCTCATCAGCAGCAATCGGTAAAACAACAAATCAGATAACAGATTCACCGCTGGCACAAGGAACAAGATGAAATAGAGTCTCCATAAGGGATGTTATGGAACCGTAACCGAATCCGTTAAATAATTTTTGAATAATTTTGGATAGGGGCCAAGTGAAAATTAAAAACGTTATGACAGGTTTTCGTCGGCCGAGTTGATACACTTATTATTATCTAACTGAATTTTTAAGAATTTTTCTATGATTATAATACTAAATAATACCTAGAAAGAAAGTCAAACGGTTACCTTTTAAAAACATTATATATTATTTAAAGGTCCTAAATAATCTTTTGTGTATAACCTACATTATCCGAAACAAACTGATAATTCGAAATAATTTTATATCCGTACCGGTATAATATTATTCATATATCCACAACCAGATCCAAAATTTCGTATCTGTAGCATTACTAGTCTCCATCACTAACATGCTTTACTGAATAACCTTATAATGTCCAAAATGATATAAGTTTAAAGCGTTGGAGAAGAAAACAGTAGAAATGTTTGCTGATGCAATATCATTATTATTTAAAACAAATTAAACAACTTAACTATACACTGCTCTATCTAATACATTTATTTACCGTAAATAAGTTTCGTTTTTCTTTTTAATGCTAAGAAAATTAAATATGTTGAATTTGCGCTACCAAATACGCCAAAAGATAGCATAAATTTGAAGGTAAAATATAAAACTATGGAAAAATCCACGGTTTTTTTTAATTGTTTTGACGGGAGGCGTCAAATTTTTGAAAGGCATTTTGTACGGCCATCCGTTATTGAATTTTTTCCTTGTCTAGAAGTTGACAAGTTATGAACAAATTAGCAAGACGCAACATCCAGTGAGTACGGTAGATGAAGCGGACCTTAGAACCATAGCTCATACATCTATTGTACAGTGTGATGTCGTGCAAGATGTTGAAGATTTGCGAGTTTCTCCATCATTGTGTTCAGTTCTTCACAGTACACATCCGCAATAATGCTCGTGCCGTTCGTTAAGAAATGTTATGAAGCACACCAGCTCTAGACGATCAAACAGTGATTATCATTTTTTAGGAACATTTTTGTTTAGGGTATTACTTTGGTGTTGAAGCAGCCACCATAATGAGCATTTACGATAGTTAAAAAAAAATTCACTTTCCATCGCAACTCACAATGCGATTTAACAGCCGTTCGCTTCTATGTCTATTAAGCAACGCAGAGCATGATTGAACGTATTTTTTACCCAGTCTATCATTATTTCATGTATCAAATATTTAATTATTTTCATAATTAATTAATTTTTTAGATCAAAATTTTCAGATTGTAAACGTTCAAACCAGTAATGGGCCACGCGTGTTCGTTTGTAGCGTTCGTTCCATATACGTCGTTAATATTGTGTGCCGTAAGCGACGCATTACTACAACGATTGAATTGAGATTCTATTATTTCTCATATCTTTAACGTGTTCGTGCTGATGAAAAAGATTCCAATGTGATAGAAACAAGACACTAATCAAAAAAAATACTAAATAAAAAAAGAAAAAATGTTTCAGAAGTAAAATTTATTTCAAATTAGAATTCTTAAGCAAGGCGGTTTTATTGTTAAATATCTATTATCTAACGGTATTTTGATATGAAGAAAATATGATTTGGGATTCATATCGAGAAAAAGTTTCACGAAATAATTAATGAACAGATTAACCTCCCTTATAATTAATTATTAATATAGAACAATCTATATATAATACGTATGAGTCTGTATTCATACGAAAACAAGAGAAATATGGTAACATAATTGTCAAATAAGAAATAGGCATACTGACAATATGCCTTCGTGTCGTCCTGCAAAGTTGATAAATATATAATAACTACACCTGAAGTAAAGAACAAATTAATTATAACATAAAATATTGTAATCGACTAACGAGCAGACGAGTAACCTGATGGTTACCACGGTCTATAAACATAAGTAAAACCGAAGACGGCACTGATGCATTGTCGGCCAAGAAATAAGAAAAAAAAAAGCAGAAGGAAAGTATTGTTTCGCAAGCCCCCGGTTGGAACACGCCGAGCCAAGCAGGCGACACAGAAAAAGAATACTAGGTAATAGTAATAATAATAATTACCTAAAAACAATATTGATAATATAATCCTTATGCAAAACCCTGCCACCAAGCAGGCCGGCTTCTGTCTCCTCTTATGACACCCTGTTCTGCCAGCATGGGATTGGGGGAGTGTTCTAGGCCGCCTCAATACGGCTAGATATGTTCTCTATAGGAGCACCTACATTTCAAATTGGCAAATAAACGTATTTTTTTATGTAAAATTAGTCTGTTTAAATATTATAGTATCTCTTTATACTTTATTTATACTTAGTATAATTCATATACATATATCCAATGTACCCAAAAATTTTTGTTATGTATATTTATTTTTAGACGTTATTGTTGTCTTACAGAATAAATTTCTTGATTGACTTATTTTTCTTGTAACCATATGAATAATTTGCACAGATTATTAATTATAGTTATTAGTTTGGATTGAAATTCAACTCTTATTCAAATTGCGTCAACTGTTTAGAGAACAGCTGACGGAGTGTTATCGATCTGTGCGCTTACCTCATTATATAAATCCCTAAGGATAACTTGTCTAATGTCTAAATCATGATATATTTTAAATACATGTTTTATGGCTACCCGTCGCCATACTGTACCGGTAAATCAATTTAAGTTTCCACAAGCTTTGTTTGGCATTTTAAGTATAAAGTTCAGTTTAATAACAAAACAATCTGGACCGGTTATACTGGCGACTGGTAATAAAATTTACTTACTCCCCTTTTATTATACTTACGACACGAGCCGGCGGTAGCTTGCAAGATAGATCGATACAAAATTTAAAATTCTTTGTTTTATGAGTTTAGGAATCCTTACAGGACCACTCACCTCTTTCCGTTCATTAGTCATATACGATTTTGTTGGCAATCTAAAATATAATTGAAGTTGTAATTGATATGAATAGAACATAACATAAAAAAAGTCACATTTGACTATTTAACAGGTTGTCTATGAATGGTCGATCAAAGTTTAAATATAAAAGAATGATATGGTTGTCATTGACGCGATTTAAATATTTTAGTTATATGTCTCGCGCATATAGTATAAGAAGATGTTACACAAAATTATGTATATTCGACATCTTCTCAAAAATGCCCAACTGCGCAACTTGTTACTGGTAGATAACTTTATGTAAAGGTTTTGCAATAAAGATTAAATGAATAAATAACGCTAAACGTTTCCCGTAAGCAATAAAATTATATATATTTATAATACAGTCGTTTTGAACAGCTTTACACCATAACAAAACGATATTGTTACAAAGGTAATGATAATAATAATATCGTGTATATATATTTAATTATAGAATCTGAACGAAGTTTGGGCCGCTAGTTACAAATAAAAATAACTAACATGTACAAACCGCTACAAGCTCCGAAGTTAAATGTAAATTTGAAAATCTCTTCAAAAATGAAGGAAGTTCCTGGAAAAGTTATATATTTTTTAAGAAAAAAATTTAATATATAATTTTGTCGCAAAATTATATATAAAGCGAGTTTTTCAACAAGAAGGAAGATATTATTTTTTTCCTATAAGACGATTAGAGTAGAAGACTATTAAGTTTTGGTAGGTATTCCCAAAATATATGCTAACGTGTAAAGTCGTTTCCCAGCCACATATAAGAAACAAAAAAGGTGCAAACACCATTTAAGAACAGATGGGGGAGAGGTGACTTGAAAGGGACATTTTCGTTGTTAAAGTTCTAGTAAATTATAGAGATATATATTTGGAATAGGTTAGCATGAAACGGGAATCCGCCATTACCATACTATTGAAACAAAATGCAATAATTGTCATTTCTTAATTCTTAGTTGTTTAAAAATTATTAAATACTAAATAAAAAACACTCTCACGGTTTTTATTTTGCCAATTATTTAAATTATATCCCTTTCAGTACGTGTCCCTTTCATACCACTTCTCCCCTACAAGAAGACGAAAACATAACAAATAATTATTTTTATATACCACATACTTTACTTACGAAAATAATTTATGATAAAGAAAATGAAGAGATAAAATAAAGAAAATGCTATTCAAATATAGTACATTTCTATATTATTCGTTCATAGTTTCAGATGAATTATTATTATGTAACTTACTGCGAGACTATGATGTCTCGTGCCGAGGATCCAGTTCCGCTTTATGCTAGCTCAATTATAATTTTACGTATTATTGTCGCTCTAATTCCCAAAACATATTCTGTTTTACTATAATTTTACAGCACATATTTTCGCAGCACTTTCTTTTTACTTCTCATTTCCTGGCGGATAACGCATCAGTGATACATTTGGTCTTGTCGATGTCCATGGGCGACGGTGATCACTTACCATCAGGTGGCGCGTTTACTCGTTTGACGGCTATTAACATTAAAAAAACACCCAGAAAAATGATACAAAAATCTGGCAGTCTTTCAGTTAAGTTCAAATCGACTTTGCTCGTGGTACACTGCTGACTAAATAAATGGACGGGATGAAGATTCTAGCTGTTGGAGGCCGCGAGCGAAAGTATTTAATATAAACTAGACGTTTTTATTGCATGATGGTAAGGTTTTTGCCTGGATAAATGTCAGTTATTAACTTAAATTAACCGTGTAAAGTTTTGTTACATTTGTTATTTTTGCAGAGTTTAAGGACTGCCTAGTCTGTCAATTCATCGTTTTTCCTTGGCCGACAACGAATCTATGTTGCGAATATTCATGGATCATTTACCGTTGGGTAGCCTGTCCGTTCAATAAAACGTTTAGATAATGCCATAACAGAACATTTCAAACGTGAATTGTACTACTTTTTTCTCTTTTAACGTAACGCGTGGGCTGGCCTTGTTGCTAATGGATTATTGTCATGTTTCGTCTGATTTGTATTAATGGAGTTCCGAGATTTGGGAGTTGGAAGAGATTTTTAATAAAATATAAATAAATAAAAATTACAATTATTGTATAAAATAAAGTTTAATAGAAGTGTCCGCTTCCGCGATAGAAGCTAAGGTTAGAGTGATTTTTCAGGCGACGGTGGGTTTAACCACCTGCTGTATCAGTTTACTTTTCACTTTATTCTCTGAAATGTTATGGTTCCTGTCTTTGTGTGGACAAATATGAATATATGCTAGGGATTTTTTTAACAATGGTTGTATAGAAAATATTTACAAAATACAAACATAAGATACAGTACAATAAAACCCAGTGAAGTTTATAAGCATCAGATGAATTATAATCACTTCGGAATACTCTACAGCTACAACCTCCCTGCTGTAATTTAATTCAGCTTTTAATATACAGTTTGCATCAAGCTGTTCTCTCATAATATATTGTGCAAGAAAATAATTCACATTGTTATATTTTATCAACACATATATGGACTGAAGTAAACTATTTATTAGATCTTCAAATAATAAAGCAATTGATTTTTATCGTTACTAAAAAGTAACGCTATGTAAGTAAATATGAGGCTCGTCGTCTTACAGATGTCAATCGTAAGTGACCGAATGAGTCAGTAGTTGAAAAGTGAGTGTTAGCGTCAAAATTTCAATATTTTTTTGTCCACTAACCTCTTCACTACTTTGCATTGGAACTGCGAAATATACTGTCAGGTCTTCTTAATTGTGATCTGCAGTGTACTTCAAATGTTTTGTAAAATGTGATTTATCTATAGCAATTTTCAAGTGAAATGTCGAAGCACAACTTGTCGAGTAAAGGATAGCACAGTACAAAAAATTCATACATCATAATGAAGCCGGGAAACTATATTGCCGCAACCGATTCCTCCTAGGGTAAGTATTTTACTGTAAAATTTATGTACTTATTGGTTTTAATATGTGCTGAGATTCTTTCGCCGTATATTGACAAAACGCCTAAATGATTTTGATTGAGTGTATACTTAATGCCAAACTAAATAAATCGGTAATACAAATATATATTAAGTACATTTAGAAACTGACATTTATATTTTGCTTTCACTGTACACAGGATGCGACAATCCACAGTCTACACGAGTAACAGTATGTTCATTTGTACTCGTTTTTGCTGATTTCTGAGAACGTTCCACAGGGACAGAAGCCCCAAATGAGATCTTTGCCTTATTTACTAGTGGGTTTACAAATCCTCTACTATTTTGTTTAACGTTGACCTTGCTTACGTGAAATTTGAAAAATGTTTTTTTTATTTAACTCTAAATACATTGCTATATAAAATATTATGTATTTGATATCGTTCGACAGGGGCGTAATTTTTTATTAGGGAAATAATTATTAACGGGGTCAGTAGTTCCAAGTACCTCCTATATGAAAAACAATCCCAACCTCTATAGTAATACGAGTAGGTCATGGTTTTTAAAGTTTTAATAAACATTATCAATTACCCCGTCGTTACTATTGAACGGATTTATTGTTACTCTTGAGGACTGAGCTGTATATAGACGTTGTTGGTGGCAAGATTTAATGCAATTTGTTTCCCTGATAAAATTCGCAGGTGCTGTGGTAGGCCCGTCTCATGTTCGTACACTTCCTTAACAATTTAAACATATATACCTGTACAAACCTTTTTTGCTGATGGTGTTAAATATGCTTGCTAATAGTGTTGAGACGTTTTTTGTACTGGATTTGTGTGCACACATCAACTAATAATTGCACAATAGGTACTTCTATTTCACTCACGCTCAAAAGAGAGTAATTTAGATATCATAGTTGCTTAAAAGTGAAACAGAACAGAATAATATTTTGCCCAATTTTTTAGAATAATTTGTCACTATTTCTATGTAGCATTAAAAAGCTGAGTGGCTGCCTATTTGATTTCTTATATTTTTTTTTATAAATATGTTTTTGATGTACAAACAATAAAGTAAATATATGAATAAAAATAAATATCTATCATTTTGAAAAACTAGCCAAGTAAAGAATATGTATCAGTAAACACTAAGCATTATTTTTGCACATTTCTTTCTCAAACGTCAAACTCTTACAATGTGGCAACAATAAGCAAAAATTGACGCTTTCTCTCGTTCCTCAACGTTTGTTGTACGGTTTTTATTGTTATTCGAGTGCCAAATGCAATCATAGTTATTCGGTGCGGCTGTCGCATCACAATCATTGAAAATGCAAGTTAGAACTAAATTTCGTATCGCTTTGTATTTCGTACTGGTATTAGAATGGAGTTTGTACCATAAATAAGTTGATTTATATGTGTGTAATGTGTGTACTCAATAAAATCATCATCTCATGCTCAATTAATCTTTTCTGTTCCTATTAGTATATTATATAGTATAGTATATTATATAGTTAATTCTTTAGTCATTCTGTTCATCACCTTAGCATTTACAAAATTCTTTACAAAAAAACTTTTCTTAAGTCTCCCTATTTCTTTATAGCCTGCCACGTTTAAAAATAATTATCTTCATAACATGACATCTGTCTCTAATCATAAAATGAAGATGCCAAGATAGAAGTACATGATTTTTTGCTGATAACGATGATGACAAATTAATTTACAGCGTTGGTGTCCTAATTATGAATAGACAGACTAGATACAGTTGTTTGAAGATGATTACAGGTCGCTAATCCTGATTTAATGCTATTACTGACGATTCATATAGAATCCGATTGTATATGTGTACAATTTTATTCTACTTTTCAGAGCGTAATAATTGTTAATTTTTCAACATTCAAATTGCTTAATTTTACTGTCTATAAAAAAAAATTAAAGACTTCAGTAGCAGTAATAGACAAGCGGTTGAAGATTTATATTTTGATAGGTAATAAAAATAATAACGTAATCTTCTTGTTTAATAACTCGCTTTATAAATATTTTTGCGATAAATATATGTAGTAGTCGATAATGCGATTTTTAAATGCATATTTAACTTCGGAGAGAATTCGGGTTTGTTTCAGCTCCATAATTCTTTTGCTCGTGACGGTTTGTACATGTAATTTATTTTTATTTGTAATTTGATTGCTTAGAATTCTGCCGAAATTTTTTCGAGTCTTATCTTAACTGAGCAATTGTGAATTAAGCAAAATATAACACTTGTAGAAGCAAAACCGAAAAGTTGTCCAAATTGTCGAAAAGAAAGCCAATGAAATAAATACCTTACAATCATTTGGTGTAAGTACAAAATAGTATAAATATCAATTTAAATACATTGAAAATTACAACAAAGATACGTGTCAACCATCTCGTGTTGAGTTAATAGGATTTTAAAGTTCAGACCACATTCGCAAATGTTACAAAAATTTTGTTAACAATGAGCGCTTTTCCTTGGAACTGAAACGCTTACTTGAGTTTCACTTAGCAGTGAACGCGTAAACTTGTTTCTTCTTGGGGTTGAATTCGACTAAATTTAGTCGGCCTCATTTCCAGACCCGTTCCAGAAAGTTCTCGACTTTTGATTTCTCAAACTCAAAGTTTGTTTCTATTAGCTTTCACTTGCGACTGAAAGATATTTGCGGGGCCTGTATAAAACTGTTTTTCTGTTACTGGTTTTTTGTAACATGTCATTGATATGCAGAAAGAACAGCGTGGGAGATAGCACAGACCCTTGAGGAACGTAAGCATTAGTAGGTTTTATGTGTGAGCAACACGCGTCGACTTAGAATTTAGATTATTTTAGATATACCGCTCAGACAACAAAGCTGTCTATGCAATGGCATAATTAAATCATGTTAAGATTAATAAGTCCTATAAATAAATATCATAGTATTAGGTGTAGAAAGTATTGAAAAAGTAAGTGTAAAACAACTTTAAATTCTTAAAGATATTAAATAATTGTTTAAAACAAATTTCGCTGTGACGAAGCGAGTTACCTCGTTCACTGAGTATTTTTGACCGGCAGGTGTATTTTTTCTACATCCTTAAAATTATTTTAGCCTCGAAATAAAAAATGCATCAATCAGTATGTATAATTAATTGTTCAACCCAAACGAAGTAGAAGGGGGCAGCTAGTCTTATATGTACATAAAAGAGATTAAGGTCATAGTTTACCATGCTGGCTAAATAAGGATTCTCAAACTTCGCACACCTGGGAGAACATTATTTCGAACTGCCAGGTATGCAAGTTTTGTCATTTTCCTTCACCGAACCAAATTACGGTTTATTTTTTATACGCATAAATTGCAAACGTTTCATGTGCATGCGTGTAATAGACACAAATTGGAAATATGAAATAGATTCGAATTCGAGTCCCCAGTTGTATTACTGCTTAAAGATAAAATATTGACTGAAAAATTAGAACAATACTATTATCCAATGCAATAATGTGCATTGTTTTTGTGAAAGGCCTGTTACTGTTTCGCTATAAGCATCGATATAACATAAAAATAATGTCACTGGACCACGACGCGCGGGTTCTTTAAAATTATTTTATCTATAAATTAAATTATTAGTGTGTGTAAGTGATGTTAAAAGAATAAGAATCAGAAATGTCCCGATCGTAATCTAACAACATAATGTTTTAGTTGCTCATTTCCAACCAAAGGAACAACTTAATTAGGACAAACATTTTTGTAAAATTGAATCTGGCGTGTGTTTGCACGAAAACTGGAATTACCATTTAGTTTTGAGTTTTCTACAACACAAAGCATTTATTTGTCATATCCGCCTTAACTGGGAACGAACCTTTTGTTACTACATATTCATTATCAGCTGGCCCGGGTGCAATGACTGATCGATTTGCGGTTTTATCGTAAGTTCGATAAAAGACATACTTAATGCTCTTTAACCATTAACCTTTTCTATATTTAGTTATTTCCAATGTATATGGAAATAATGCCATACAATAGAGCGGTTATTGAGGTGCGTATTTGCGAGTGTAAATTGAAACATGTCGAGACTTAATTGCGTCCAGCCCCGTAAGGGGTTTCTCCCCGTGAAGGATAATCCGCAGCTCCCCGATGACCTTCCTTTGGGTAGATTTAGATGGAGTTAGGAGGTCAATTTAAATAATACTAACAATTCGTGAACAACGTACCGATAATAATTTGCTTGACCATGGTTTTTATGAGTGGTCATTACTTTAAAATAATTTCGTAATATTTACGATAATATTATTCTATATATATATATATATATTTGAGTGTGTGTGCCTGTGAATGAGTGAATGATAATATATAAACATGCATACCACAGAAAAACCGTTTCTTTATAAATAGTATTTACCTAATTTATAATATTATTGTCATAGGGTCACTTTTACTTTGACACACTACTTTGCATGATATGAATGTTTGACTTTAAAAACTTCCATACAATCTGACTGTTTACCGTAAAAGTTGGCAAAAAAAGGTATTTTAAATATAAACCTTAGAGAAAGTTTATATGTTATCTAATTTTTTTAAATAACCACTAAAAGGCGCTGCAGCACGCCAACTAATATACTGTCAATGTTATCGTTATAAAAAAATTCATCCACATACGTATTTTAGTACGGATAATTATATTTTTTTTTGTTTATAAGCGTTAAACATTCCATTATTTTTCAGATTATAAGTAGTTATTTAGTTCACACTAATTGAAATCATCATTGGATATCCAAAACTCTAACGATGAAATCCAGTAGATTGATATACAAGCTATTTAAGCTGAAAATAGAATTAATGAGGTTTCCTGATGTCATTCATCTAAACGTTTCTCGTGAATAAGTCTGGTAAAAACCGTATGGAAATATTTATTTTATATTTATTTTATTTATGGAACCGTATTTATAGAGAGAGAGAGAGAATTTGTTTTATATACCCTATGTCTATACGGAATAATGTATCTTTTAAATGGTACAGGAATATTTAAAATTGGTGCTTTAGTTGCGAAGATTACCCTCTGCATACACACAAATTCACAATATTCGCACTTTCACTTTATAAAATTAGTACCTATTTATTATTTATAATTCTTTTTTATACGCAGGTTAATAATTTTTGTTTATACTGGTAGTGCAGAGTTTCCTGGCATAATGCTATTGTGCACTAAAACATAATAGTCTCCACGAGAAATGACATACGACAACATCATATAATTACGTCTCTAAAATAAAGTTTTTCTTTTATTTTTACGCGAAAAATCCTGTACTCGGAAGTTGTAAGGGCTTTCTACTATTCAGGTCAGTTACATTCATGCTTATAAAATTTTCATGTGGTTTGGAATGAGACTGCGTGTCTCGTTTTATAACACTTTTTTTAATTGGAACACCTAGAATGCTACTACATGATTTTCAATTGAGTATAATAACGTGGTTAAGTGATATGTATGTAATTGAATTCGAGTTAAATTAATACAGCAGAACGAAATGTCTAAGTTCTTTAATAAATGCTACTTGACTGAGTTAGTCTTTGGTTTCTGGTGCATTACGCTGACTGAAGGATTAAGAATATTTATTTAGCAGTACTAAAATATCATAATCAAACCAAAATACCAAAGTATGAATGAACGTGCACCATTTAAATAATCTTGGATAAGAGACATGTCATGAAGCAAAGTAATTATTTGACACAGTTGATAATAATCTTAAATAGAGCGAGGCAATTTGATCTGTAATACTGACTAGGGGAAAGCTAGAACGAATGGCTTGCAATGTCTATTCTGAACCATATTCTATGATGTAAACCGACGAACAATTGAGGCAAATGCGCTTTATATTTTCTATAGGAGATTGCTAGGCTTTGTACTACTTAGTCAACACGATATTCGTGTATAGCCTTTAAAGTTCGCTATCTTCCTGGATAATTCATCATCATCATTATTACTCATAATTGGTCCATTGCCGGGTTCAAATCTCTTCACATCATTATGAGGTTAAGGTCAAAGTTGGCTACGGTGGCCAAGTGTTATTTAGCAGTATTCACACACCTTTGAGAACATTATGGAGAACTATCAGGTTTCATTACGATGTTTGTTTCGTCGAATCAAGTGATCATTAATTTGTAATATACATATAATTTGAAAAATTAGAGGTATGTGCCAGATTTGAACTCCAGTCTTCCGTGCGGGAGACTGACATTCAATCCACTCGGTGATTAGGCTATCACTAATACCTGGACCATCCTCGTAATAACAATTGTCAAACGTGATTCCATTAGAGAATTACTTTAGAATAAGTTCATCACTTTCTTCTTGGTTGAGAAAGTTATGAAAATCCTGGTGTAGCAGATATTTAGAGGCGACTATCGTCAGACTCGTCAGAATTAGTGAATCGTCGATTCTTTGTCAGGTATTAGTATCATAAAGTAACAAGTACAAAATAGTGATAGAGGGGTCTCTTGAATGAGGGACAGAGTTAAAATTTATATAAATTGGAAACCTTTTTAAATAATGGCTTAATAACAAAATATGGCCTAGATTATATTGGACATTATTTGTAACAGTTGTTGCTAAAGAAACTTTAGAATTGGGTTATAACTTTGAAATTAAAGTTACTTGTCGCAGACGCTTACATAAATCAAACAATTTGAACTATTTCAAGTGTCTAAAACTGAGAATTCCTTGTAGAATATTAACTGGGGATTTAGTATTTAGTTCAGAGTGGAAATTGAAACATGTCGGGAGTTAATTGTGACTGGGGCCGCTGTGCCGGGCCTTTCGGAAGGACACGTTCATACAAGCGGATCCTCAATTAATTTTTACACATTTTATTTCCTAAAATTTTCCCGTATAAATGTACGTGTGAATATGCTACTATATAATATCACCTAATTATTGATTACGGAAAAAGCTGCATTGAAAATCAGGCCCGTAGGTTTAAAACAAATTGATATTGTTTTTGTAATTTGTTTTTTATATATTTTTTGTAGAATGATATTTTAATTAATTTGATTATATTATTTATTTATTTTATTATATAGCTCTATTAAAATTATTTTTTAATTATGCTCACGTATTAATAACTGATGACAGTAGTATAATTTTATTGATATGAAATACTCTTTACAACTGTCATAAATATATATTTTTTAATACTATTACATTACATTTGTCACAGAGATTAAATTATGTACCTCATATTACAAAAAAAAGCATCTTAAAGATTTTTACCTCCTATTTTAGGATGAGCAGAGCGAGCTCTGTACTAAGTGACACTCATTTACATTTTGAGCCACTGAGTAAAAAAATGTTCAAAGTATAAACTTGGAATTTAACACATGCAATAAAATTAAGATTACTTAATTTCATTATTATCTCAAGCACAAAATCGAATTTCGATGTTTTCACAGATATGCATTTTTTTACGTCTAAAAATAGTACATTTTAACAACACTTTCAAACACTAAAAAATATAAAGAATATTCGGCTAAAATATAAAATAAATATTATATATATTAGGTTCTATTAACAATAACAAAACCACGAGTGTTTGTTACATTAACACATCTGTTCCTGTTTAAAAAATAAGTTAATAGATGTCGCCTCTATCACAACGACAATTGTGTATTCGGAGTTCTAGTATTTAATATAATATATCATTATCCTTAATCCATGAAAATTTATAAGGACATTAAAAAACCAAAGCCCTAATAAGACATCTCATCGCGTGAGGCAGACGCGAGGCAGAAGCCTGGTGTTCCAAGTGTCCTTATATTTCGATAAGTAGGGTAAGTGCCGCTTATTTATGACGTTTCACGTCACGTATTACGTTTCTCTATGGCCCCTACCCACATCAGACACCTCTATCAAACAGGATATATTTTTATTTGAGTATATCATTACTCAAAATAAAATTAGTAAAAAAGACAGGGTAGGCCATGTCGTAACGTATCCACTTTAACGTATACTAGTATACTTGCAGAACTTCCATTTTGTCGATATCTGCAAACATAATTAGTAAAAAGCCGCTGGTACATTTACGTCAAGTATTTATGTACCTACGAGTAAGTGTTTATTGCACCCGCTGTTGATAAATACATTGGTAATATATAAATTAAATTGTTTTTTGAAGCTGTTCATACCAATTTTTTATTATTTAATAAACATATTTTTAAGTTATAATTATTAATAACTTTATGACAATGAGATTGTTTATCAGCGATGTTATGGATATGGAATTTCGGATCCGGATATGGATACGGATACATTAATAATATTTTACCGGTTTCGGTTACGGATATGGATATGAAATTATTTCGAATTATCCGATTGTTTCGGATAATTTCGGTTACGGATGTTAGACGATTTTGGACTAGGAAAAAATATATAATGTAATTACAAAGTTTGACTTTGTTTCTAGGTTTTATGTGGTATTATAATCACAGAAAAATTAATTAGATAACAAAAACTGTCTAAAATGAGGACGACGCGGCTAACGTATCGGCTCGGTCAACGTAAACCAGTCATGAAGTATTTTATTTAGACTCTGCCTCTATCCGAAGTTGTCCGAATCTTTTTTATCTGATTCGGTTACGGTTTCGGATATATTTTTATTTCGGATATCGGATAGTTTCGGTTACGGTTACGGAGCTCCATAACATCCCTGTTGTTTATGAATTTTTTTATTCATGTACGGCGCGTTATGAACAATTATCAGTGCATGTTAAATACCATAGAACTTTAAGGGCGATTTACTCGTATATAACATTGAATAGGTGATTAAAGCGAAGAAAAATACTTAGCGATATAGATTTTTTCCATGCTTAAATTCTAATGCATCATCAGTAAGCACATTGGAACCTCTTTTGAAGAAATCTTAGACATAAATAGCAATTCAACCGGTTAGCTAAGATGATTGTAAAATGCATGAAGATCGTCGAAATTGATACTTCCAGGGTCCTCCATTAGATAGAGCCAGACGCTGCGTTAATCCTAAAGACACAAAGAGCAACTGAGGATGGCTTGAATACAATTATGGATGGAGCCCCTTATACCATTTCCTTAAAGCTCATACTTCATAAAGCTTCAAGTACAGGTGGAAAATTAATGTTACAATATTTAGACAGATCGTATAATTAAACTGTAATAAAGTTGACAAACAGTGTTAATAGTGGTACTATTCAGATGTAAATGAATTTCAACCGTAATGTTTCCACACCCGAGTTGGATAACACTTGACTGAGCGCCCTCGATCCCGCCGCATAACACTCACTAACCAATTTAATGTTTGCATTTCATGTACAGCTACGTATCGTTCCACATTAACGGTCATGCTTCTGCGTAAACGTAATGAATGCCGTATGTTGCATTTGATTTTGGCATCTATTTATAATTGTTGCAAAGTGACATTTGCAAAGTGACATTTGCAAGCTACTATACAACATGGATCTTGTATTTGAGAAGTTTTGGATCGTACTACATAAAGCTGCTCCTGTAAAGATTGGTGGTTTAGTAGTTAGCTCAAATAGCAGATATTGTTATGGCACGCGAATGCTCATAAGTACCATCGCATTCTATGTTTATCTTTATCCCTATAACATAGAATATTTAATGGAGGGATTAATGTAATCCCGTGGGTTGAAAGTTCTTATGCTGCCTGATGGCTTCACCTATCCAACTTACCGACCTTGCCCTCAAGTTCCTTAATTCGATTGATCAATTATAATATGATATTATTTGTCGGTCTTTGAGCTTTCCCAATAAATACACCTTTAGAATTGTTAAATAAGTAATGTACACCATAAATAAGTAAGTACCGTAAGATGGTGTGATTTTGCCAGGATTTTTCAATGTATTTTAATGTATTTTGAATATACTTCTTATTCTATATGCTTTTTTGACTTGTAATGAAATAGATGGAAAACTAAGCTATCGCTTTCCTGACGAATTATGTGCACTCAAAGTCGTAGGTAAAATTGTAGTTGTTGTCGAGATGCAAGTTTGGCAAAAAAAAAAATACAGGTTCTTTTCTTAATATAACGGTAAAAATATTAAGGTACATACAAAAAGCGGTAATAAATGTAATTATTACAATTACTGAAAAATATTAATGAAAAAAAAACATTTTCACCGTAAATGAAACTATACAGTAAAATATCATTGATTATGTAAAATTTATTATGTTAAGAGCAGTAACGTCACTCTTGTTCTCAATTAAAATTTAAAGTATCACATATTTCTCATAAATACAAACACAGTATTTCTAAGAGAATTCAAGTTTGATGTTTACAATATTTAGCAAGCACCTATTTCAATAAAAAATATTCATAATTAACAAAATAACCATTCCTCTTTCTAAAGTCAAATATTTTAAATATTTTAATGTAATATTTTTAAACTTATTTTGTAATTGTCATATGTTGATTTAAAAGACGTCGTTTAAGTTGTATTCTCCATTTCTTCTCTCAATATTAAAGCACCTTTTTGCAACAGTAGTAGAAGCATAAAATACGTGCAAAATGTACTTACAAAATACCAAAATTAATTAATTTAATGATTTTGATATATGTGATGATATGTTAACAAGCACTTAAAAAGGAAATATATATAAAAATACAATACCTCTCATTCTTAATAATAATCAAGGAATACTAGTAGTATTAGTTCATAAACAAAATAATCTTAGGTACCATTAACATATATTTTTTACCATCAGTGTATATTATGAAATACAACATTATACTCATTTTACAAAAAGATTACAATATAATTATTGTAATCTTTTGCACCACCACAAAATATAAAAAAAACCATTAAAATAATCTACAAAAGGCAGAACTACTTCTTATTATGTATTATACATTATATCAATCTAAATTAAATTTGAAATTTTAACATCGGAAAATTTGAGGATCACGTATTATTGCAATGTTACTTTTAATTGTACATAGTTAGAAGCTTCTGATTTTCTCCTACTTTGCTTTATAGCGTTTTCTACTTTTGCATGTAGGTAACTGCAATTAAAGTTAAGGAAAATAAGAAAATTTTCTGCAAAGCTATCTTGGTCGAAACAAAAACGGTAAATTCGTTCCTAATAGGTAAAGTTATATTAAATATTTTACGATACTATATTATACTCATAGTGAGGGTAATTGTAGGTTGGTGTTTATTATATATAATAATTTTTACGGTTCAGTCTATCATTCAGTCCGCACTCCTCAGCCCATACATCTCGTAGTTTCTGGATACGGTAACCATATGTTAATTATATTTCTTATTTTGCATTAATAATTATGATTATTCATTGATAATTGATAATTATATTATTTTTGCTTTCATAATAGTTATTGTATCTATATACGTGCAATATTTAAATAAAAAAATCTTCGGTAGTAAAAAAATGAAAGCGGATTCGGTTTGAATTTTAATTTAAAAATTCGTTAATAAGGTTCACTACTAATAATTACTTAATAAATATTTCCGACAGTGAAATTTACCAAGTGAAAACAGATAATATAAGAAACAAAAAAAAGAACAAAATTTTAAGGCCACGAAACAAGAATTCTAATCTGAGCCCAACCATTTCATACTTTTTGAAGTACCTAATAGAATCTATTTAATTTAGGAAAACACCTACAAGTAGCACATTCGTAAGGCAAATTTAACTATCAGAGCTTATATTCATTTAAGTATTATTAAAATTAATTATTGTCCTAATTACCACTGTGATTTCTGCCATACCTATATGTAAGTAGTTATACAATACAAGGTTATTACGAGTAAATAAGCATCGGTCATAAATATGGAACAACATCTTTAAATTATTCGTTATTTGTATTGATTTATTAAATTATGTCGTCCAGAAGTGTGCGTCGTTTTAAATCGATATCAATAGTGTTAAATCGATATCATTAAATTAAAATCTCTGCAGTTCCATATTTAAATAGCTTTAGAGGAATGTTACATATCATACTTATCGGACATGTGTGTAAAGTTGTACGCGTTTAGTTAAACATAGATAATTACACATTCCATTTGTCCGGTTAATCCGGCGTAATCGGATAGCGTTTGATAAGGGTCGCCTTAGCGCCATACGCATAGGAAGATGGTATGTGTGCTTCCTGGTATGCGCGCTATATGCTTTATGCGCATTATTGGAAATTTAAATTCAAATAAAACGTTGTTGTTGTTGATGTTTTATTCGAATAAATGTTACTGTATGGTACTTTTGTACTTTGTGTATGTATTAGTATGTATTTGATTTTTTTTGTTCTTATTGTGTAGGTAAATGTTTGTGTACGAACGTATTTGCTCGTTTGTTTTAACGTTTCCTTTTGTGGGTCTACTGGAAGAGATTTCTAAATTACATAATTAGTACCCTTGTACATAGTTACCTTTTTTAATGTTGCCATTATATTTCTGTGTGTGCATTAATTGTTAAATATTAATCTAGAATAGATGTGAAAGCTTTTACACAATTACATGTAAGTCACTTAAAAATTCGATTGCATATTAAGTTATGTACTCTAAGTACAATGTATGTAATATATTATAAAATATTTACTCTAAATTTACTTTATAAAGTAAATTTTATAATATTCTAAGCCTCTTCGTATATAATTTCAGCATTTGTGACTACACACAGAGTTCAATATTCTAAAACACTTATTTGGGATTGTTTTGTAAACATCATAGTCACACCCAATTGTTTATTACGGTGCACATGTGTAGTAACCTTCAAGGTATTAAATACATGGAATAGAGATACTTCTGATGACGGAACATCTGATGGTAATTGCTTATTGATATCATCATCATGAGTATCACTGATGTGTTGTCGGCCAGACAAGAAGTGAGGCACCACTTTTTACTCGCTTGACGCTGCTGTCTGACCACGTAAAATATATGTGATAGTTAATTCTAAAATGAGATATTTCAACTGAATTACATGATTCAAATACAAAAATCGTGAGACATTAGTAGTGGTGGAGGTTGGTTTGGCCTTATGGATAGATGTAATCACTTACCCCATATTTATATTTGTCACTAACATAAGTGATAGACATCTATGAGAAATAATTTATTATTAAGTTTTTACGCATGACAACAATATGGTGGCAGTTGGAACTGTCAAATATTATACCTGTGATGAATTAACTGTGGAGTTTGAAAATCTATATTTACGTTACACAATAATTCGATTTTACTCTAGGTATAATTTTATTTATGAATTGGCATCTTTTCTTAGGTTAGGTTTTCAGTAAGATAGATAGATAAGTAACATTTATTTAGTTATTAATCTGATATATTTATATGTTATATTGACGTTTGACAGTCATGACATATCAATAACTGTGTTATGCGTCCAACTGACTATCCGCCATCCGCCATAATGTTTCAGTGTTACAATATGTTATTTACAAATTATATTATTGACACCAAACCAAGCTGAAATCTAGAATTTGAATACTAAGGAATGCTTACGATTAATACGATCTACTTTCTACAGTTTGTACATGCCGACGCCCACGCTTCATACATTTATGAAACATCTCCTTTATGTGTTAGATAAATATTTGTTCTCCATGTAGATTGTTAGTAATCTTGTATATTAAATTTTAAATTATTTGAAGAGAAATGAATTTGTGAAATGATGATATTTTAAATTATTGAATATAGAAAATAAGTTGTCTTTAGCTTAAAGACCGTTAAGGCTTAAAATAATATTAATCCTTGTGTAGCTTTCACATGATTGATGAATTCAACAATCAAAAATTGTATAGACAATCAACTAAGTAAACAATCTGATATAATTCAAAGGTTGTTCATGAAGCGATGGATGAAATTAATCAAGTGCTCATACGGTTGTGGCTCAATTGTGTCAACCTTACAAGTCATAGTTACAGATAGATTACTGAGGCTGACGCATGTGGCAGAATTTAAAGATGTTCCTTACAACCCTGTCTTCCTGGCCCAAAATAGTTTTTTTTTAAACGAATGAATTCCTGGGCATCTCTGCATTTTGTTAGGGTCAGTACAGTTCCACATCTTAGTATCCCTCCACATTCACACGAACAATATACATATTCATAATTGACAGGTCTAGAGTAATTCCGTCACCAGTGCGGTCTGATATCTTCACCACAGTCTTAAGTAAAACGTGAAATGTCATATACCAATTTAATTGGTTGCTCGAAAGCTTTCAAAAATATTTTACTACTGTAACGTAACGCTTATATAACGAGTTTTAGTAAAATTTATTTACTTTTAATGAAATATGGAGAGAGGAAAGGTATGCTTTGTCACATAAATTCAGAAGTTAACGATTCTATTTATGTACACCGCCCGAAAGCTTCGCGACTTAACGAGTGCTAAGAAACGCGAATATTACGAGGTTCTAACAAAATTCATTCACTGTTGATAAAAGCCACAGAAAAAAGAAGTATTTTATATAATAAATCCAGAACTTAACGATTCCACTCACACTGCATTAAAAATTTGATGGAATCAGGCCGCACATATTCTAATAATCTTACATTTCATGATTTTTTAGGTTGGCTATATAAAATATTCCAAGAATACACTTACTTTACTTTAGCACAAGAACACCGTTTAGATTTAGTATTGTTTCTCCATAAATTACAATAATTATACAATGATGCAGTTGGATAGGTTTAAACTCACTTACTGCTAGTATAGTACGTGATCGATTAAGTTAAGCAACTGTGCGTGTTCGGAACATGGATGGTTGACTGCTAGAGGTAATTTTTTCTAAATCTTTCAAGGCTTCCGAGGGCATGTTAAGCCGTTGGATATACAAAGCAGCTATGTTGTATGCCTAGTGGGGTTTTGAAACTACTGATGCGTAGCTTAAAAGCTAATGATGTTAAGGTTGCCCATTAACCTCTCCCCCAATTATTCCTGGCGTAAGGCGATGGAGTTCAGTCTCAGCTTCATTAAATACAAGTTGATATTCTTAGCCCCTTAAACGGGTCGCTAATTGTTCAAGCTAGATTAATCAAGCTTAGTTTTCAGTGTCTTTTAGAAATTAATATGAATAATGGATACTATAATTTTATTCATCTGTAATATTAAGGATGCACAAATTATACATACACACATATATTTATGCACGCACCCACAGGTAGTTTTCGATGATTTTAAATACTACTGTTTAAATATTTTAGTTGTTTTTAGTTATCTTTCTTACTTTTATTTTATATAAATGAAATTAGTAACCTATAATCCACTTTGTAACAAAAGAATTGGTAAGGAACTGCGTCCCAGGCTACAGCTCACACATTTCTGGGAGTCAGAGCTCTTCGTTATAAATGAACTTTATTTATAGTCAATAAAACATTATTATTATTATTTGGCTTTGGTTTGGTAGTTGTTAGTGTTAAATTGTATGATTATATTGTTTTTTAATAGTGTTAGTAGATACGTTTTATTAGTTAATATCAGTAAATTATGTTTCGGTATTACCATTAATATGAAGTGTCTTGTGTTGGAGACCACTGTTTGTGTAACCTTTTCCAGCTTACTATATCAGACTCTATCTCGTACCAGTCTTGTTCATATTGTCCTACTACTTCAGTAGTGGCATCTCTTCAATTCTTGTATGGTCTAAGAGGCCTTCTTTCTTGTCCTATATGAGAAAATGAAATGGATTGTGTCTTACTTGTGAATGAAATGGATTGTGTTTTTGTGTTGATTTTGTTACTCGTAGAACTTGTTTAGCTAGATCACAAGCCTTTACTTTTTTCCCAATCAGTGTGTTAGTAAAATAAAAATAAAAAATTACTCGTTCTGCCGGCTTTGTCGCCATGGCGTCCTAGTGAGATATGGCACTTAGCTACACGGTTTTCTATCCTCGTAGAGTTGAGCAATTTATTAAGTTGCCAGGATTGACATGTATGTAAATCGAGGAGCTTGGCAAATATTTATCGCTTTTTTTATGGAAGACTTCTTTTTTATGGGAATATTTATTTCATGTACTATGTATTTATTCTTCTGTCTGATTCTTCTTCTGTATATGACTTAAATTATATAAAATTTCGGTATACTGTAGCAATAATGACTACGTGGATATTATGTTTTTTTTAATCTACTGGTCTTGCACTTCATTACGTCTTTATTTTGATGTAATCCAATTTTTACTGAGACGGCTAAGACATTCTTAGATATTTTTTATTCGTCCTGAATTTTTTGGAGAGAAGTAGAATGTCATCTACAAATGTAAGCAATGTTGTCTTAGAAAATGTATGTAATAAAACCTTTTTTTACTGTTAATGAAATGAGTATTATGTGAATATGTTATTTAAGTTAAATTTAATCGTGTACGTTTCATCCCTAATATATAATGTTTCACTATTTGTGATGCACTACGCACTTTAATGCTTTGTTATATTTAATAATAAATTAACATCTGTTTTTATCGTCTACCCACGTAACCTTAAAAATTGTACGTCATAAAAATATATAATATTCAATACATAAGAGGGAAACTTTTTATATTAATCTCTGACGATGAAAGTACGGACTTCAGGTAGTTTGCTTACTCTGTTTGGCGAACTTTCGTTTCTAACATAATGTAAAAGTATAATGTAATCGTTGATGGACTCAACCAACCTCTTTTCCTCATCATGTACCTTGCTGACAATTGACGAGACAGTGGTGCCAAGTTATTCTTTTTGTCCTTCTTTTCCTTCCCGGTGGGACTTGTACCACCCGGTTTAAGCCTAAGCCCAATCTTGTGGATGGTGGTGAGCTTTTTGTTTCCCTGATAAACTATAACTGTCCTTTTATAATCACCGGTGAAGTTACCGTATTTAGGTCGCAGTGGCCAGTTAAAAAGCAACTTCCCAGGTTCCTTATCGGTCAGAAACGCAGTGATTCTTATGGTGCTTGTTGTGATGCCTGATATGTGGCTACAGCGGCGGTGATCATTCACCATCATGAGTCACCTCATCTGCGCTTTGTCAGCTATTTACATTAAAACAAAAAAGTTTATTGTTGTACAGTATTTGGAAATAAATACTTAATCGGTCCACTTAAGTAATGTTTAAAAAATGGCCCGTCATTATTAATGTGAGTATGTATGTATGTATGTAATGTTTTTAAAAGATTTGCAAAAGAGTTTCATTCTCATTTTCTACCGTTCGACTGTATTAACATTGTGCATCTTTATAAAACTATTGTATAAGAAAAATGATGATGCATTTAACTTTATTGTTGTGGGTATACATGGAGTAACGAGTTTGAGATTTTTTTGCATTAGGTATGCCACCATAATCATACAATACCACCAACGCGTGCTTCAAAAATAAGAGTAGTTTCCGCGGAAATATACTTAATCAATCAATCAATTCAAAACAATTACTTAATTTGGATGTTGAGTGCTGAGATATAATATATAATTTCTGCTTAGTTTATCAAGAATTAATAGGTATGGTAGGTATTAAGATACAATATATTATGTATATAATACTATTCACGCGAATAAAATGATCTTTTGTGTGCTTTGAGTTTTTGGATTGGTTTCATATGTTTTTTTAGCAAGAATGACAACAACCGTTGCGTTTAAAAGATTCCATATAAGAGTAGTCGTCAACACAAATGTTGACAGACAAGAAAATGTAATAAAAATATTAACTGAAGTTGAAAACAAAAATATGGCAGAGAAAAATGAGAAAGGGCGAAGACGCAACAGTTTTTCTCACATAAAGCGAATATTCTTTGCGGCTTTATTGAATAAATATACATAATTTTATGTTGATACTTCTTACAAGCTTTGCGGGTGATGGTTGTGTATTTAATTGTGTAAATGCTAATGTCTTTATCAATATAATTGAATCTTGTTAGCTGAATTTTATTCATAGATTTGTTATAGAGTCGTATGTATTAGAATGAACAACGTTTTTGTGACATGAATATACCTAGAATACTACTTGTACTACTATTTTATTGCAAAGTGTGATACGAAAGAAAAAATGGTCACTGTTATTTTCATAACATTTATTTTACCATAATTCTGCTATAACTCTGGCTACTTTTTTAAATTATATGGTTATGTAACCTATGCGTATTTTAATAGAACAATGATTATGATGTCTTAATTGGTATCTTATCAGACTTATCTATCTTAATTAGTATTTCCTAATATCAGGCAATCTGTAGAGTTGCCACGGAGTATTTCTATATGAAATCGTTACACGACTAAGATATTTAATTTTACGTCAATTCTGTAGAGGAAGTTGCTCATCTAATAGCCATAGATTCCTTGTATATATACATGTTGGAGACAGTCATGAATACGAATGCTAAATGGAAAGCGGCGTGTGACCCGAGTGATGACACCATCATTGGTATCACTCAACAATTGGCAACTCTTTCTATGATAGGGCCTAGCTAAGTATGCACTCATGTTTCAGCCATGCTGCTAGCAACCGTTACACGTTTTACTGGTAATAATTGCTCAAATTTTGGAATTTCCTGAAAAAGTTCCTCTGCTCGTATTATCAATTATCCGCCCATAAAAATGTCTGACATCGGCGCCAGCAATACTGTCCACGCCGACATGTATAATCATATTAATATTTATATTCATTTATTTATTAATGTAAGTTTAATAATATTGCAATAACAATTCAATATAATCATTAATTAAACTTGTCGTTCTTATGCTATCAATTTCCTTTATGTAAACATTGTATTGAACAGGTCGTATAATAAAAATGTAAACAGCGAATCCGCGATCCAAATACAAAAAGTAAGTAATATATAGCTCCATTTTTGTTTATTTATGTTGCAATAATACTCTATCAGCACTCAATCTCCGTAAATTTATTGATACACCGCACTTGTATGTATACTTTAACGCTCTAGAGGTTATTTATATTGTTACAGTTGTTAGGGTCCCGTAAATCCGATGAAAAATGCTATCTAGATCACTTGTATCTACGTACGTATACCTGTGTGCTCATAACAGAGACAAATACATTTTGACTTGTAATTTCGTACACAAAACACGGTTATCAAAGTAGTGACGTAAAAAAGCGTAGAGAATGTCATATTCCATATTACATTAATATTATTTTAAAACACGAACTTACACGAAACTGGACCGCATACTAGTAGATAAATTTCATTACACTAGTATTTGACAAAGTTTTTGATGCCGCGACCGTAATATAATATCAACCCCTTGCGACTTGGGCTCATCTAGGTACAAATGACTCGTTTCCATCTATTCTGTGTCATATAGTATGGGAAGATCCTTAGACGATCTGGGGAACGATATGTTCAGTTGTTGCTTAAAGTACCGAAGTAACGTGGGTGCCTCATTATGACCTTATTTGGTTTCGTTTCGTCTATACAGTTTGTATTAAGTAAACAGTAGCAGCAAGAAGTTTGTGTTTTGCCCGTACCTCGTTTTCGACCGAGAAGCTGTACTTTCCATGTCTTAATCACTTTCAATCAGTCAGCTAAATTAAACAGGCAAGCATGTGCATACGTAATACTATAATATGTAGGATTGGACAAATTATATAAAAGTTTGCAAATTTACATTTTGATTTCATCCACCCGAACTCCGCAGCGCGCTATCCAGACGTACAGCATATTGTGTGTCGAGTTCACACTAGTTGTAAACTTTGTATAATTACTGTTAGTCCGATGAAAGGTCGTACGTAATTATTACGGCTCCAACACTTGGAAGCATAAATTTAACCATAAAATGTACCCTTAGAGATTATTTATATAATTAATCACGTGTGATTATTGCGCTACGCATACTCTATATTGTAGGTCAATTTTGTTTAGAGGTCTTTACGATATAATCATAAAATATATCGTTTGATGAATGATGAATAATTATATTTTACTATATAATGTTATTCTCGGGTGAAACTGTAACGATATATACTGTTTACTTGGTAAGTCATATATTTAACTCGTCTAATAATTTCTTAAATAGTTTAAGTAACCACGTAGGCCAAATGTCATTTTTTATTACATTCCCGGGGATATTAGTTCTACGTATTTAAATAGATAAAATATTTATACGTAGAATACACTTGCTTTGAGCAATGTTGAGCAATAGGTATAGTAACGCAATGTTGACGACATACAACGCCGTCGCGTAGCAATGTGATTGTCATTCTATTATTATTTTGACGGGGGCTTGAAGCGGATGATTCGTCATCAAAGTGGTCGGCCATGGTGGAGATTCAAAATAATATTCGCTACTCGTAATACAATCGTTCGTTTAATCGATAGCACAGACGTAGACTCAAGGATTTATTATATTAATCAAACGAAACTTATCTGTTACAGAGAGGCATTAGTCTCCACCATGGCTGAATCCCAAATGAGCCATTATAGCCACATATTCCATGTCTCCTAGCTAGGCTTCGTTTTAGAACGAGTTGCCGAGCGTTAAGTCATAACGACGGTGCTGCCATCATTCGGGTCACCTGTCGTGTCTCATTCAGCGACTGTATTCGTGACTGTCTCCGACAAATATACGCTGTAACGTCAGTTAAAAATACATGGTAATATGAAGTCCAACCGCTTTCTCGCTTTTAAACACACAACATTTTATTCAACGTGACCGACGTCTTTTACGGCAGACTTTAGTGGTTGCAAAAACCAGATACGATCCGTAAAATTTACATTTACATCGTAGGAATTTCATGAGATTACCTGTCAGCAAATAGCCTTTAAATTTTATTACTGGTTTCGAACGTTCAAATAATCATAACGGGCTTATGGCTGGTGGGTAATAAAAAAATCACGCAGCAATATTTTTTCGAATTTATCTCACAACTTTTTTATAACTCAATATCTGGAAGAAGCTTCCTAATAGATTTACATGTTAATTATAACTTTTACGTGGAAAGTTCTTATCAAAAATACGTTCCAAATATTTATTTCTCCTTTACGTGCCAGCTCCGCTAAGGAGCTTGGTGACCATTTATTTATATGTCTTTGTCAGTAATAACACAATTTAATTAAGCAGTATTAATTTTATTAGTTATTAAATTAAATGGCGTGTTTCCATTCATGCGTTCAAATAACTTCAAAATATTTAAAATTAGACCTTGCAGAACAACGGGCAAACCATTAGGTCCGTTCTTTTAGAGATCACGGCTTTATGTAACTAATTCCGATAATACTCACGCATGGTATTAAAGTTTTATATCTGCCTCGCTTATTAACCATCCTTCATTTAAAGAAGCCATTAAATGTGTTTATCGTGTTTCGTTTCCAATAATAACAGTTACCAGATTTTACTTGATCAGTAACACGTCGATGATCATGATTGCAGATGAACACGGGCAGCATTTACTTTTTACTACTATATTTTTACTATATATTTTTGTACATGGGAAGCATTTATAACTTTATTCTGCTATATTTTAGTGAAACAACATTTTAAGAACAAATGTTTGACCAGGTCATACCAGCACCACTCGCCGAAAAATAAAACATATAGGCGACGGTCCGTTTTTCATCGTCCTTTTTGCTATATATTTGCAAACATTGAAATGAACTTCCCTGTGCTGTGTTTTCGGTGCGTTTTGGCATGTGGTTCTTTAAAAAAAGGTAAAAAAAGAGTTCCCCTTTAGAGCGTTCGTGGTATTGACGACTATTCTCGAGTTATTCAAGTCTATATGCGACTGTAAATTTTCACCATTTCCGAATCTATGTACATCTGAGTTCTTGTAGTGTATTATAACTTGAAAAATATTACTATCCATCCATGTATTAAAAATTAAAACTATACTGCTGGACGAAGTTCTTTCCTAATTGTATACAATGATGCAAAGTAATGATATTAGCAAATTATGATGAAAATTATTGATTGAACTTGTATCGGCACTAACAAACGCTGTTAGGGTAGTAGGAAAATATTATTTAGGCATGAAATGTCCGTAGTAATGAAGAGCCAGTAATTACTCAGCTCTCTTTCACTGAACCAATACTGGACTTACATTACACTGAGCACTATCAGTACTAACCGCGTTCACGCTTGATTGGTAAGTTAGCTATCGGTTCATCAGTAGTGATTTGGTAAAGAAATATATGTAGTATGTATGGAATGGACGCTTCCATGTATGACATGTAACTTATGTTTGAAATTTCGAAAGGCTGAAGTTTCCAGAGTTGTAAGTTTGTAACTATGCAAATGAACGACTAAAGTAGTTGGTATAGCAGCATAGATAACACTCACGGCACTAGCTGTACGGCTGGTACATAATGCATACCAAATTATAAGCCATAAATGGTAAGTATTATGGAATATTTGCTAAAATTTGTTAATCTTTAATTTAGTTACGATGAGTTTAAATTTACTCTTTCATTTCTCTCGATTTCTGCAAATAATTTAAGAGAATGATTACGATATTAATAATTTTAAAATTGTTTTATTTTGGTGTGTCGCCTGATATGTGAAATCAAGTCAATTTTGTAGGATGACAATGGATGAGACCATCCTTTCATTTCTGATTTTGGAAGTAATTGGTATAAACGCATACTGGTAGTTTTTCCTATTTCGTTAAGTATGAGGTAAAACAGTTGTAATGTTAGAGGGCCTGTCTTAGGTGGCAATGTGGCAGTCATTCCTTTGGATTCATGGATTCAAAGACCTGTTAAAATTGATTCCAAAAATAATAAACCGAGGCAAAAGTGAAATTTATTAGGTGCCAGCATAATATTAATAACAATTGTTTTCGGTACCAGTACTATGCTATGCCAAAGTCGTAGGATTACCGAAACTTTTAAATATTACTTAAAAATTATTTGATAAGCATTGTATTTTTACTCTAATATGACTAAAATACAATGCTTATCAAATAAATAAAATAAGTTTATGTAGATAGTTTGCACAAAGGAACGATAATCATTAACAGTTACCTGTAGCCGCTTTTTGCTTAGTGAAATATTTTATGCAAAGTCAAACAACATTTGGCTAACGGTTGAACAGGTATGAACGACACTTAGATTCTGTGAAAGATATTTTGTTTAGAGTACTAGTTACTGTTATCATAGCTCAATGTTCAAAATGTTGGTTAATTGGATTAGATCAGATTTGGATAAAATTTTAATTTCAATTAAATCTAGTATTAACTTCAGATAGAAGAAAGCAAACTGAAACCTGAACCTTTTAACCTGAAATGAAGATAGAATGGCTTTATTTGTTACCACGGTCTTCACAGTCACAAAAAGCTATAAATAGAAAGTTACTCAGTTAAAACAAATAACTTAGTATAAGGTTTTTATGTAGGTAAAGATAACTTAATATTTGTTGTATCAAAAGCATATGGCGGCCGACTGCATTCGATATGGTTTAACGATAATTATGGAATGATAAAACTGGTGCCGACTAAGTAAGCGCGATTTCTGAAGCAGGGAACACTTAAAGTAAGTCGCACGTAAACAGCCGACCCCAATCGAAGCTACCTGACTGTTTCGTCAGTCAATGATCAGTCAATCACTTGCTATTGACAAGAGCCGTCGGGCTATGAACGCTTCGTTCACTCGCATTCGTTATTACATGCCATGAATACGTGAATTGAATATATTATTATTCAATACACGTGTATAACTCGTTGCCCGGAGCTATGTAATATTTGCTTCTTAACAAATGTAATTTATTTTATTTTACCTATTGAATTTAACATACGTTTTGTGATGTTTAGCGAATAATAAACTGAAAGTTAGCTTTGTAACGTTGATTATAAATTTAAAATTCAACAAGCCTACCTTTGGTATGTTTTAACAATTAAATGATTTGTATTTACTAGATATTTGCGCATGTTCCTTTTGTGTAGTTATATTAAATTAGTATTCACTGTAATAAAATTTTCAACTGTAATAATCAATGATTAGTTCTTGTTATATTGTGTCAGTTAGACTGGGTTAATTAAACTACTTTTGAAGCGAACATAAGAAACGGTAATGAGCGCTAGAAAACACATCCACCAGCGCGATTGTCTTTTCGAACACTAGGTTTTTTATGTTATTAATGTGGCGTCACCGATCCTCTTCAGCCAGCTTACATCTGCCGCGCGTTGCTACACGCATTAATTAAAATAATAAAAATTTATAATAGAGAAAACATAATTACAACAAAATTACCGAGATATTACATTTAAAACAAAATTAGAATTACACGTCGCCTACAACTATAATTTGCCAGTGTTACGTATTTTCCAAGTTCAAGTAACGTAAATGATTTTTGGTTTAAATTACTGGAAGTAATAACATTTTCAATTGTACTTTTCAAAGATTACTTTAGTCTAAAAAATCTTGTTTAATCATAGATTTATTATGTTACTGGGTATGAACCGTGTCATTGTATAAACAAAATGACACCCACTCATAAGGTTTAAAACGCAAAAGGAGCACCAGGGCGAAATCAGTGACATATTGATTTGCGTTCACGAGTTAAAGTTGTGTAAATTGCAAAAATGCCGAGTGTGCAGTTAAAAATTTGACCAATTCTAATAAAAATGTGATAAAAAATATGATTATTTTTAGGTAATTATAAGTGATATTTCGTATTACTTTGTTAATTATTCAAGATTGAATTTTAGTTAATTTACGTCGAGTAACTTATTGACAAAATTACAATGGAGTTCGTTTATGGTACGTGGTAGTTTACGAGTATTCTAAGAGATGGCGCTTATTATTAAGTTGTTAAACAGTGAATGCGTTTGGTTCGCACTGCCATAAATCTACTTGTTTACATCAATGTGTGCGTAAACCCATTTTTCAAAACCATATTGTCATTATTGTATCTCCGATTCTGTAGAGATCTCACTATTATGTTACCAGCGGTGATTTTGATCTGTGAATTAATGTTTTTTTTGCAGTAATTTACTAACTTGTTATTTATTAATAACTTTTACACCAAGTTCTTATTCCATTGCGAATAATAACAGTTCTCACTGCAATCGGGATCTACGTGTAAGTCGTTGCTCTATTATGAATATTCTTATGCGATATTCTCACACTATGTATGTCTTTCAGCTTATAGTACACACAGTTTGGGAACTGTCATGTAAAAATTATATCTTGATATTTAGGTTTTATATTTTTAATTACTAATACTTCATGTTGCGCGAATATTAAACTTAAATCATTAAATTACGCTATTTATTTATGTATAATACTAGCGGCCCGTTGCAACTTCGCTCGGATTCAACAATTAATTATTATACATACTCGTATATACCTCATAAATAGCCTATATCCATTCGGTATAATGTACCTTTTAAATGGTAAAAAAAATTCAAATAGGTGCTGTGGTTTCGGAGATTACTAAGTAATAAATCTTTCTTTCTCTCTCTCTCTCTCAAGTATAGATAAAGATATAAATACGTCACTATTTAAGAGGTCACAACATACTTTTTGAAAATTTTTGTGTATCGATTTATTTGTGAACGTATAACGCTATAAAACAAGAATAATATGCAGATGATTTTTGACTGATTTGTACTTTTATCCCGGAAAATCGATCTATTCCCACGTATGTACAAGAAAATGAAGTTGCTTTTAGTACCACTGCTTTTAGTAGTAGCGTCTTCTGTTATCAGATGATAACACTGTCCGTTTAACGTGTCCTCTTTATCACGGAAGCGCTCTAGAAATTTTGCCACTAACGGTCACCATATCTCAACCGACGGCACCTGTAGTTACTTAAATCTATCGATAATTTAACTTCAACTCCGAGCAGTCAGGCGCTACAAACTGCTCCAGTAAGTAGTGCTAATGCGATGCGTTAAGCCTAATGGGAATAATTGATACTCATTATATTATAAGCTTACCAATCGTTTACTAATACGATTAATATTCAATTAATGCATTATCTATTTTATGTGATATAAATAATTTATTACTTACAAAATAAATATGAGTTTGTTAAAAAATATCAATACGTGGGACTGGAATAATATTAATATGGTCCGTTTTTTTAGGCTTGCCCTATTTAGTTAACCTGCAACCTACGACATATCACACGATACATGGTATCATGGTTATTGTTACTGATACCTAAAATGTGATGATAAAAATTCTCGTTATTATTCTATCCAATATAAATAATTTATTAGTCTTTCCATCACTACGATTCAAAGAAAATTTACAGTTTTAAAATGTCAAATTCTTATGGATTAGTTTTATCAACTGCTATCAGTTTTATCACTCCAAAAAGAAAAATTACAAAATGGTGGTACCATTATTACCATACCATTTACGATGAAAACGAAAATAAATTTTATTAATACACTACACAATGAAAGATTTTTCTAGTGCAATATTGTAGTTTTTATTTTTGAAGTCGGTTTAGTTATTATTAAAACGCTTTTGTATTTTTCCGTTTTCAGTGTAAATATTCTTACAATACTTCTATACAATAACCTAATAAGTATGGTATTACAAAATGTTATTGTATGTACGGAACGGATTGTAACGGAATGAGCAAACCACGCAATTTATTATAAGCGTCACGTACGGAAAAAGACAACACTAAGTAGTTTCTATAGACTAATCGTTGTTTTATCCCCTAAGTCTTAATTATTAACGAGCGCTGTTGCTTTCCTCAAAAGTTCGGCTTTATGAGATGAACAATTTAATGATAGCTTTGCAATATAACCGATACCAAAAGCAAGCAGCTCAAAACACGGTTGAATTATTGTAATTGTTGAGGAGTTGCACTTTTTAATTCCAAGACATATTATCAGACTCTGCGATGGTTAATGATGGACCGGTTTTGCAATGTTACTATCACCACAGCAAATATCTTTAAACACGGCTGAAATGTTGCCTATTCATTGAGAAATTTCTCTGGTTATCTTAAGATTTTATTATCAGATGTTCTACATATTTAAAGGAGACTAAATCTAAGGCATCTTGTAAACACTTGTCCTTCCGGTTTGTATCAAAATCAATGAAAATGGTCATGCAATTTAAACACCTGTTCTGTAGTTGGATGATGTCTGCTAGTGACAAAATTTTTTGAACGCTTTCATGCTTTCCAACACTGTCGAACGTTCTACAACTGTCATTAGGTTACATTGGAATACATCGAGCGGTATCATAACTACAAATATTTGTGTTGACTACGAACCTATGATCTTTGTATTCGAGCAACGTGGTGGAGATATGAGAAGTGATTCGTGATCTGTATGGGGCCGCAACAAACATAGCTTACATAAATAATGTATCACATGAATTATACAAATATTGTTTATTAATAATCAATAAAATAAAATTCCGCACAAATGGCATAGGGTATTCTGCATTCAAATTTATAAGGGATATATTATTATTTGAATGCTTAAAGGAGAAATCGAAACTTAAATGCCGAATCAATAATGAAGTCTGTTCTATGGCAATCCTTTCTGCTTTACGATGAGTTTGCGAATAACTACAGAGGCGGAAGAATGTGCGGTGAATGAAGGAACGCCGAGTTAATGGCGTGGGCATAATGCTGACAAGTCGCTCTATTCACTGCTACCTGTCAAAACTTTTAATTGATGAAATCGGTAAATTTATTGAAGTGATCATTAATAACGTAATTTAGGGGTTTTATTAATTTTTACCAGTTTCAATAGACTTTTTTAATATCACTTGGGTAATATATGTAATCAGTACCAAAGATTCTTTTATAGGATGGAACAATTGTTTCATATTCGGTTTGATTATATTATGAGCACGTGTAAGCTTTGTAACTAGTTTTTTGCTGCATTGAAATTGAACAATATTTTATGTTAATGAGTTATTTAAGTATAATTTATAATCATACTACTTTCACCTAAAAAATCCACCGTTTGTAACATGTAACAAAAAATGTTTTATTGTTTATGATTTTTGTTATTCTAAAGCACATGGGTATAATTTTTTTTTCGGTTTTGCCTTGTTGAGCAAATACCTTTTGGTTAGTGTTAGTGTTTTCTATTTTGTAGGTTTCCAATGTATAATATAAACCACATGCAGAATATAAAAATTTTCATATCAATTCGAAAATTCAATTCTATGATTGAAAATATAAAAATCACTGCCGTCAGCGCCACCTACCCGCCACTAACGTAACTATGTTCGTCATGTCGCCCTTTATATGTATGCAAATGTTCATATCAATTACATACACAGATACATTCGCTCTTCCATCATAATTTTGCCATTCCGTCGTCATCGTGTTATTCCTAGTCATAGCGTCATACTGTCGCGATTGTGCCAGTCCGTTGTCATCGTGTTATTCCGTCATGGTCGTATTATCCCGTGCTTCTTTAGGATGAGGCACACTGTACCACACTGTACAGTGGTGCGAGGCGCCGTGGCGAATTGGTAGAATTTACTACAATCGGAATAAACAGCTTAGGATCCTCCGGAAGCGGACAGTATTGGAATTGCTCTGGAAATTATGCCAATAGCAGTCACCTATTCAAATACCGAATTTTCTATGTTGCTTGACTTAGTTGATCACTTAAGATTGCCATAAGCCGATGAGATATTAATGCTTACATACAACGATGTAATGTTAAGAAAACATTATTTCGTTCAGAATAAAAATGAGAGTGTCATACTCAGCTACAGCGCCCTCTTACGCTATTTATAGGTGTTTTTAAACGGGGAGACGGACCACAATAAGCGATTTCACATAGTACGTCTAGTAATTTTTAATTTATTTCTCTAATAAGTTTTTATTTGTTTGTATAAGTCCTTCATGGGGTCTACGAATTCTACAAAGGTGACAAATTTTAAAATTTCTGTTCAGAAGAAGCGAAAAAATCAAAACGTGAAAGACGTATAGACAAACGGACCTAGTACATACATTATGGGAATATTCCCATGTGAAAACGTTTCTATTTTTATTACATGTACGGCATCCAAATTATCATCGTTCAGAATAATTGTGATATTATGACTGACGAATTCCATTGAATAACATCAACAAAATTGGGAATAGGACAAAATTACATTAATACTTATTAATAAATATAAAGTATTTTATGAATGAAATTTTTATGAGATCCTAAAATACATTATTTGACAAAATTATTTGTCAGACAAAGAAAGGGTAAATCGTTTCTAGAGAGCTCGGTGCTGAAGCGGTGATACTGATAATTAAGCCTCTTTCGTTAGCAGTCTTTTCTGCATGACAATGAGTCCAAATGCAGCTTACGGGGCGACAAAGAATTAATGACGCGTTAGTAACAGGAATGAGACGCTTCATCCACTGTTCACTGTCGAATTTCAGAATGGTTTTTACGTTTGGAACATAATATATAGAATAATCGATGAAAACCATAATCCTTATAGTTTTACATTCGTGTCTACATGTCTGTTTGTCTTGTGATCCTCAAACAAAACGATTCATCAAATATCAGTGCCACAAAAATTTGTATTTTAACTTTTAAGATATAAAAAAGTTCAAAAGAAAATTTCACTATTCTTATATAAATATACCTTGCTTCTTTTACAAGCAAAAAGGCTCAATTGTACTGGCGTTTAGTAACTGTTATAGCTATATATATGGATATTTGTAACCAATCTAAATACGACTATATGAAGTACGTCAGATAATATTGCGACGATCAAACGCATTGTTTTTCGTGGTGACTGACTTAGTGAAATAATAACATAACATGAATTTGTTCTATGTGGCATTCAATGCATTTCGGTTTGTTCGAAAAACAACATTCATTAATTAATTATTTATTCAAATTTAATTATTAGAGAAGATTGATTGAAGGAATAATATGAATAACTTACATAAATCAGACATAAATACTTTTGATACTTCAGTATAAATGATAATTCTCACATACTCACCAACACTAAGGTTTAACTGGGAAATAATGCCACTAGGCATTAACTCCGCCCCAATGGCAATTGGTTCAATAACCAATATAATATCCTAAATCTAAAACTACGATAAGTAGACGAAAAGATAGGGTGATTAAAGTACAATCACAGTTTTTGCCATGAGACAATATACTTGCGGACGTTGCCATATTATATATATGTCGTTGTATATATATTTATATATAAAAACCTTTAAAAATGTAATTAACACGAGTGAAGGCACACCCATACACACATTCACACATTCTGTCTGCTAACTTGGATATTATTATTTAAATATAGAAAAGCGGAGCCTCCCAACATGAGCAACATGAAATGCACAAAGGGTGGCTCCAATACTGTAAAAGTTAATGTGTGAATACTTAAACTTATTTATTTCATGAAAGATAAAGAAGTAAATAAATAAATTAACATGGACACAAACAACAAGGATTAGGACCTCTCAGAATGAGAGAATTTAAGGCCGTACACAATACACAAATTAGGCTGATTATATTCAGATATGTTTGAGAACACAGATTTACAAGTAGATAAATTTCTTGATAATTTACTATTAATGATACCCTTAACTGTGCTATTAATGATTGATTTAATTTTTATAAATTAGTTTTGAAAATTTTCAAGTTGTGGAGGTTTAAATTATAATTCCGTGTGATTCAAACATACTAGCTACTATTAATTATGCAAGAAATCAAGTTAGCTATCTACAAAGAAAAATCTATTCAAGGTACGTCTCGTAAATCATAGAATAAAAATTTAGAAGTCGGCAATGAATAGAATGGCTTGTTCGCATTCTTGTTGTATGTGAGGCTGGGCGGCTTTCTCCATGAATTAGTCTTTCATTACCGGAAGGGTTGCTTTATGCCTTAACTTAAGATGTACCATGTGAGATAAGTACGTTAACTTATTATTAAATAATTATCCTCGCTTGTACGTAAAATTTTAGTTATCTAGTTAAAACTACAACGGACAGAAAAAACATTTTATTGAGATTTTTTTCTTTACACTTTTTGTTTTCCGGGAACTTTTTTTAGCTTTTTGATAGAAAGTATCAACGATTTACTTATCTATAATATACATACATTACGTATATTACGATAAATTATAAGTTAAGGTAAATAGGATAATTTTCGAAAAATGGTTAAAAATGCAGTACAACAATTAGATGAAAATTCAATAATTTTGGGAAATATTACCAATTATATACTTAAGGGTAGTTATTGTCGAAGTCAAGCGTAGTTAGGTTACCAGAGAATAATACACACGCCAACTTATTATGTTTTCTGATGAAAAAACTGAACTGGGCAGAAAAGTCCGCTTCATACAAAATTAACGCAGAAAAATGTCCATGTGGTACTTGATCTATTTTATATATTGAAATATCACTAACTATATTACTGACAGAATACAAAGAGTTAAATGTTTTAAGTTGAGGTCGCTAAGAAGCTGAATTGCTTGATGTAATTATATCAAAGTAAGTCAGTACTTAAATGTAATATCATTGTCATTAATTCCGCTTGTGCAAGCTGTTAGGCATTTCTTGTAGGGCAGAACGAAAGCTTTATAAAGTTGTCATGGTTGTTTTTTATTGAGAGTTTCGACCCTGTTTGAGATTAGTTAAGCATTACTTTTCACAAAGTTTCAACTCTGTACGGATAAGGACGGGGCTCATTAAAATAACGATATGAAATAGCCTATAGGAGTGGAATATAATCTAACTCATATTCTAAATAAAACTTTAACGGGGTCGAATCTACATGTAATCCTTTTAGGAAATTTTAATTTAGGTAGACTTTGTTATCGATTAGAAAGGGATAGAGAGGTTTAATCATTTTTTAAAATTTTATATGTCTGACTGTTTGTCCGACAACGTATCACACTAAAAACAGTTAACAAATTTGAATCATACTTGGCATTTAAAGAGCCGAATTATGAGTCATAATGTAGAATATTTTTTATCCCAGGAAATGGATATGACACCGCGGGATAGGAAATAAAATTTAATATGGACATTCTATTAAGAGGTCAGCAAATAACATTTTATTTGCCTGGCTATAACTATTACGATAAATTAATATGTTTCATAGAGTTAGAAACAAATTAATTTATAAAACAATGTGGTGCTATTACTGAACATAATCCGTAAATTCAAATTCTAAATGATGTAATAATTTAGGTATTCTGTAAATACATTTATGCACGTAATTTTTTGCTTCTACTATCGTTTTGAAAAGGTGCTTTAACATTGAGGAGAAGAAACCGCAAAGAAACTTCTCAACACATCTTTGAAAACAATACGTGGCAATTACAAAGTATGTAAAAACCTGAGCGGAACGGATATGCATCTATACCATATTATCATTTACCAATAAGTTGTGCTTTAACGCGTTGCTTACAAGTTCTGGTAGGTAACTCACGTTTCAACTTTGGAACCTTATTGTAAAAACGAACGTCAAGCCCCATAAAAGAACGTTGAACCTTTTGAAGGCGATATGAAAACGTAACTAAATTGTGCCTATGTCTTGTTTCACGATTGTGTGTACCTATCACTTTTCTGCTTGTACGTATTTAACTTGTTTTTTTAATAAATGCCAAATTTTCCCCATAGAGTAATTCTCCAATTATACGAAACGGCAATTATACGAAATATTATATCAAGAATATGTGTGAAATAATTAATTGTTGAAACCGAAAGATGTAGGGACGGGTCGCTACTATAATATATGTTAGCATTTTTATCAGTGAAATTAAGAGGATATTTATTTATTGTTTTACTAATAATAATTGCTATATAAATAATTATACTTATGCCCCACTGTTGAACGTTGAGAATATGTATGTACCATTGTAAACTATAATATCTGTTTTTTAACACTGCTTAGTATAAGTATGTTCCCATACTCTAAGAAGTTACAAGAAAAGAAATGTTATATTAGAATTGTGAATAAATGGTAAAATTACAATTCGCTGTTTGAAAATCTGTATCTTTGATTATTTACACCAATTCCTGATGACATTGGAAGAAAAGTTCGATTGATCAGTGCACAGCGAGGTTAGGGCATTTTACCTAAATGAAACTAATAACTCGAATGTAAACATAGACATCATCGAGGAAGGTCACGAGAGCGAGGGTAGAACTGTCAAAACAGATATTTTGATAAGCTCCACATAGACGAGGTGCTAAACTTACGAGTACGTAACACTATCAACTAGTAATATATATAATTACTAAGTAATAATATTTGATAGAAAACGTGTAATTAATTTCTGATGCTATCTATAGTTATGTACATATTGTGTTAGCGTTTTAATTTACTTACATCTCTAGTTAGATAGCCTTAGTTCGTAAATAAACTCACGTTATGAGCTTCATCTGTATGTCTCTTTACAGACGTTAATAAAACCTGTAATATCTTTTAAACTCATAAACTATTGTCTTAAGGAAACGTTCTGAGGACGGACTTCGCTTTGTGGTTCATAATCGGGTTCATTGTCGCGTTGATGATTTTGTTGGTGATATAAATTTAATTTTCCTTATACTTTAAGCAAGATATGTAAGAAGATATTAAATCACTTTTAGCAGAAAATATGTATGGATTTTACAGTACTATTAATAATCATTTGATTTTTTATTGCGAAAACAATGACAAAATTTAACAAAAACCTAATACATGACTAACCTTTATAAATTTAATTGTCACAGGTTTAAACAAAGCCAATTAATTACTTACCTTACTACTTATAACTTACTTATTTTGATGACAATAAAATAACAGGAAACTAAATACGTGTGAAAAGTTTGTACAAGGGCACTAGATAATAGTGACTTTTTTATGTTAATAGACGGAAAACGAGCAGACGAGCCACCTGATGGTAAGTGGTAAGTAAGTAAGTAAGTGGTAAGTCACCGTCACCCATAAACATCAGCAACACCAAATGTATCACCGATGCTTGTTGGCCAGGAAATGAGAATAAAATAAGAAAGTACTAGCTCTGAAGCCCCCAGTTGGAAAACGACGAGTCGTTCGGCGGCTGACTCAAGCAGCAGAGCGGTAGCTAGTAAGCCAGGATTCACGGAAAGATAATAAATACCAACAATAATATTAATACCTTAATTATAATACTGAAAATCTAATCTTGACGCGAAACTCTACCATCAAGCAGGCTATGTTCTGTCGCCTCTTACGACACCCTGTTCTGCCAGCATGGGTTTGGGGGGGAGTATTCTAGGCCGCCCCAATACGGTCAATATTACAAACTATAATTACTAGGATCGATGTAATCGATAAATGAGCGTTATTTTATACTTTGTATAAAGATACATATAACAGATGAAATTTCAGTTTGTAATCGTACTACTTGTATTGAGATAGTTTTCACGTAATATCTTGTCAGAAACTTTTTATCAAAACGTATTCACGCGCAACATATTCCGTAGATCACGTCAATATGTAGGCAGATAACCCAAAGAAAACAACAGACGGCTTAAATATTGTGAAATGACACCAATCAAAATCGTAGTCGTATACATACAAGATTATAGTTACATTAACGATTATAGTTGATGTAACCACAAGTCGATTAAACATAACCAATGTAATAATTGTGATACATTAATCCTGATATTATGGTTAATAAATGAACTTAACTTGCCATTACAATGTCACAGCTTGGAATAAGGTGTGAGTTTGTTTTGCTACTTAAGGTAATAAAACGAATACAATCTAGAGAAATGCAGGTTAGCGGAAGGCTGTCAAAAGCAAACGTCCAGTGGCTGGTAGATGTATGTATATTAACTTTACATATTATAACTCAGTATCTCTTTGTTTCAGAATAAACATTTCACACCACAGACTGTGTCTTCATGAATACATCATCGCAGCGGTCCAAAGCGGAAGCTGAACAATACGGAAAGTTTATTCGACGCCCATCGCGTTCTGTTCCGGCTAAAAGCAAAAGTTGAGGTACTAATGTAAATGTTGATACTGAGAGCTCTCACCTTGCCGCATTGAATTGATAATGCTTGTACATTCAAGTACGCTTCAACGTTTCCATTTCAACTATTTTGGAACAGTAAATATAATATATTCAGTTTTGAACAGACAAGCGAATTGAAATGCAACAATTTACACTTGCGTAAACTCGTTTATTGATCTTGGATAATTGACACCATGCTTAATTTGTTCATCCCAATCCACAACTATGCTACTGCTATGTTTGGATCTCGTTTTGGAATATGAGCGATAATAATTCTCCAAGTGTGGATTGGTTGACTTCAAATAATTTAGTGAAAATATTGTTTATTTAAATAAAAAATGTGTTATCCACATACCTTAAATTATCAGAAGACATATTTATTCAGATCAAAAATTTTGCTTTTTACACTTGAGTTTTATGTTTGAATGTTTGTCCAAAGTAAACTGTAGTTTTAGATGCAATTTTTGTAAGCATTTAGAAAATATCTTCCAAAAGGTTCGTATATGTTATTGCACATAACCTAATTATATTAACATTTGTTTATATTAATTATGATTAAATATAATGAAGAAATCTCCATATACATCTAGCCAACACGACTGGCAATGTGGGTACGTAGTATTAATATATATGTACGTATGTACACCTTTGTTATTGTCAATTTTAAGGAATTTTATAATATGTTATTTAAACCAATCTGAATTGTTTGCGTTTAATTTGGACGTGGAATTTTTAACTCAACAGCGACCGTTCATGTACTAAATAGAAGCGCACCTCCCACCGTGTTAAATAAACAAAGGCTCAAAATTAAACAGTACACGGCAAATGCCGACCTTTCTATGGAGGATTGCTTTCAATAAATCTGTTTATGTACTGAATTGTGGAATCGTTGGAAAATAGAAAAACAATTGAAGAAAGACAACGTCATATCAATAGTATGCCCGCCCAAACGCCAATATAAAATATTCTGTATGAATGAATTGAAAAACCATGTTCCACGTTTTATAAGCTAAGACCTGTAGAAATAAAAGCGTTGCTTGGTTTTCGCCGCGCGAATCGTGAAAATAGTAGTTTAGTAGTAGTAATAGCTTTAGTAGATTAGTAGTACTTACATGTACTCCACTGACTATACAGAATAACAGTTTGAAAGTGACGATGAATGTAAATATGGACTACAGAAATGTTTTAAACCGACGGCGTCAACAGATGGTATCGCTGGCATTGAATTAGTCTGCCGAGACACATACTCCGGTTCTTAGTGTAGTAAAAAATAGAAATGTTTGTTATTATTAATTATCCGTTGATACTTTTTTGTAAAATCTTTGACATATATACCTACGCATATCGTATAAAATATAACGTTTTAGTATTTATATTAAATGAAAATAAAAATCGAATAAAATAATGTTCTTCGAGACTAACCGACTAACCGAGAGTACCTATTATTAATTAATATTTTATGAGAAATACAAATTAATATTTACTAACAGGATATATAATTTCCATTGAATTTTTTTTATTTAAACACACATTGCTTGATGCGGAGACAGCTTGTTACAATACTGCGATTTACCGAATTAAGCAACTTCGGGCCATCTGGAATAGAATGGTTTACAGTTGTGACAAAACTTTTGTGCCCTTTGCTTCGGAAGGCTCGCTAAATAAAGCTCGCTAGTGTCAACATATCAGTCATTATAATTATAAAATTTCACTTAAGGTATGTCGGAGACAATCGACATACAAACTTTTAGCACTTACATATATTGGCCCTTAATCGTTCAAACAATTCACACTGAAACAGCGTGATTGAGTGCTCTCTTCATCTCTTCAATTATGAGGAGACCCCGTATCTTGTACTTGGCTATTAGCGGTTTGAAGACATATTTTTATTACTTTTAGACCAAGTCCATATACATACCTCAATATTTTTTAATATTAATTGTCGGGATAAGGTTTGCTTGAATTAAAAGTTTTGAACAATCCACAAGAATATTCAGAAATTAGTAAGATATGTATGAATTGTTGCCAGAAAATCAAAATAAAAATGTCACATTGTATTTGAGAGTTTTGTTCAATGAAATATTCGGAAAGAACTCTAACGGCGACTAGTCTATTCTACAACTGTGATGCAAAGCATAAACTGGAGATAGAGATGTTATAAAATTAAATTACTTAATAAAATAATCTTTTTGCTAAGTATACTTTTAATTTTCTTTTACTATAAATTGCACCCGTTTGCAGTTTGGCTGGTTGCTATAAGAGCGGGTTATAAGATAAATTTTCTCATGTAAATAAATCTGAAATACATATCTATCAGATCTAATATTAATGAGTGGATACACGACGGCGTACTGGTGTGTAGTATGCAAATGTAGGCTTCTAAGCTGTCGCAAATCCGCCAGAAGTCCATTCAGGCAGCAATAACGCATTCCATTCGCCTAGTTTAATCTGTTTCTAATCAGCAGTCACCTTGATAAGAGCGTCTTCTAGTTATTAAGTAATATAGTAAAATCCTGGTTTGACGAAATTGTATTAATCGGCAATTAGGTTATAATTTGTAATTAAATTAACTAAGAATAACGATCGTGTAAAAAAATTATATGATATTGAGTGCATGTGATACTAGCATTACCTAGTAAGAACATAATTAATATTTAATTTCTCTCTTCATTTAAGTTTAGATCTGTTATTTACAAGTTTGTCCGGAATATTTTGTTCATTATTATTGTTATATTAAAGTTTAAAATCAGAATTATATCATGAACATAAAATTTATATTATTTTTTTCTCATTGTACGTGTGTAAGATATTAATAATGATTAATTCACACTTCATTTTCAGTAGACGGTTTTATGTCTAGTAGCATTTGTACCAATTTAACCAAGGTAAAAGTGAGAAATTTTTGTGAGGGTTAAAAAATTAGAAATGAAAAGAAACAATTTACTTAATTATTATTTAATTATTATACACTATTAATAAGGGCTCATTTCAATAACATATAAATAATACAAATTTATATAATTCATGCGTGTTATGTAATATTACAAACAGACACTCTAATTTTATTTATTAGTATAGATAAAATTAGTATAGATGAATGGTTTGGACCTGACGGAATCAAAGGAACTTTTCAGATAGTTGTGTTTGATTAATTTTTAAACAAACTATGAGTAAATGATTTTCTAATATAAACAGGTAGGACATTCTAGAGTTCATATACTTGAATTGTAAGGGAAAATTGATGTTTTGAGATTTGACAAAGTATGTACACTGATATAGTTAGCCTATAGATCGGCTCGTGCGTTAGTTTCACCATATCAGCGGAAGTCAGACTTCACATGCCTTTAAGAATATTAAACTCTCAGGTTTGGAGATTTCCTTGAGATGTTTTCCTATACCGAAACAAGTGAGAATTAATTTGTAATACACAAAAAATTTGAAAAATTAGGGGTGCGTGTAGATTGTGTATTGGCTTACCACATTGATCAAATTAGACTTTACTGCCATTGAGAATATTATCGAGAATTTTCAGGTATGCGGGTCCCTTTGCTATCCTTCCTTCCTTTATCCTGGATTCAAACATACTCTTGAGGGGTCTATGTTTTAAGCTACTATGCTTTACTTTTAATTATTGTAAGTTTATGCTTAATTACAATTTAGTGCAGGATAGTAAGCGAACTTAGTAAATAAAATGCCTATTCATTATTGAATACATCCACATAATAAGCGGATGGGAAAATTGACGCAGCCAATCAACTCAAATCCTTTGTACTGATTTTTTATTGTCTTGTATTTGTTTTTTAAATGTGTATACTAATATAATAATCGTATAGTTAAGTTTTATTTATTTAAATAGATGATAAACGAATTAAGATAGAAGAGGTTATTTAACATTGCAACTGAAACATATAAAGAACATTTCACGGCTGATTCTAGAAGGAGAGTTCTGAAGAACTAAGAGGTAAGTCCTTTCTTTGCCTCTTAGCCGTCAATGTGTTGCTGTTGCCTTCAGTGTTTTTTTATGTTAATAGCCGACAAACGAGCTGATGAGCGACCTGATGGTAAGTGGTCACCGTCCCCCGTGGACATCCGCAAAACCAATGGTGAGTTGTTGGCCAGGAAATGGGAAGGTAAGAAAGAAAGAACTGGTTCTCAAGCCCCCAGACGGAACACGACGAGTCGTTTGGCGGCTGACTGAAGCAGGAGGGTGGTAGCTAGCCAGGCAGGCTTCACGGAAAGATAATAATACCAGTAATATTATTAATGACTTAATAATAATACTGATAATATAATCTTTACGCGAAGCCCTACCACCAAGCAGGCTGAATTCTGTCGCCTCTTACGACAACCTGTTTTTCCAGCATGGGATTGGGGAGAGTATTCTAGGCCGCCCCAACACGGCCTCGTTGTAAGGATATTTATAGGCGGTGACTACATATGTCTGTATTTATGTATGATGGCTAGATGGCCCATTTATTTACTTGTCGGCTATTTACATAACAGTATGATCATCTGTTATCAAATATGAAATCCAGTTCAAAAATTGTTTCAAGATTTATTTCTTAGCTAGGATCGTGTCGTCCTTGGGATGTTTGGATATATATACGGGAATAACTTACTAAGGTTATCCATCTAATGTGGAAACATGATTTTTTATGGCAAAGTTCGAACCGAATCTGAATTGCGTGGATGAGTATCGTACTTTTAATGTAATCGGAAGTGTTAAGTTTATTTAAGAATTTCTTACTTAAGATTTTAATTTAGGTTATTCTGATAATTATGAATAATATTTACTCATACTCGTTATCTTAGTCAAAATTTTAGATTTTATTATTTTGAAAATCAAGGGGAGAATCAAATTTCGTAGTATTTTAATGTCTTGTTATCATTTTATACTTTAAAAAATGTATATTTTCATTCTCCAAACCATGTCTTTTATTTTGATGTCTCCTCGTGTATTTAAAAACAGACAGACACACAAAGAGACACACCGTTGGTCTTATAAAGGTTCAATTTTGTCATTAGATGATTAGAAAACAAATTTTTTTTTTTTATTTAATAGCATCCATATTCACGGAACTTGAAAAAAGGGAAATTAATTAAATTACCTAGTCTCGCAACACCGACGCACCTGCCGCTCCCCACGCGGTATTCCTAGAATGTTAATTATCAAATTCACGAACATAAAGAGGGATGAATCTCCGCTTGTTTCACATGTACTTGGAGGTCGTTAAATTATGTAAACTTTTGGGATAAGTAATTTACTTAAAGCTGGCAAGATTCAATTTGACTATAACTTAGTTAAGGAATTGGTTATAATTGTATTTAGTAATTTAATGGCACAGTAACATCATGTTGTAGTTGTAGTTTTAAACATCATAATGTATAAAGATCTACACAATTGATTGACTCAAAAGTTTGATTAGGTGACTGAAAATCATTGGTTCTGCTAAAAACATTAATAAAACGTCCAATTATTTCGGTAAATAAGATTTCACATTTAATTCAGGATATTAAGGACTCTGTCCTTTCTTGAGTCCAAGGTAAACTTCGCTGTTTGTGGTTTTTTATGCTGACCATAGTTAACGGTGGCAGATTGTTTTTCCTAGTCATTTGTGGCTGCTAGCTGCTTGCATAAACTAGTAGGTAAAGAATTATTAAGTTGGGTGGTACTGAGCCTAGCGCCATTTAACAGCCCGTTGTTCAGAAGGGTGCGCTACGAGCAGATGAGATTGTCTGAAACACATGGATGGTATTCTCATTGAAATAAAACAGTATTCGTGGTTCTATACCGACCTGGATAGCCACTATCCTCCTTCTAAAATCAACAGTGAAAATTAATTTTTTTATCATGTTTCGGTTATAGTAATTATTCAGTAACTATTCAGTGCTCCCTTTTCGGCCAGGAATACGTGGCTATGTTTGTGGATTAACAACGGTGACCTTTCACCACGAGAAAACTCGTCTACTCGTTGTCCGAGTACAACCGGATTATAATTGATATATTTATCATTATGCAGAAGAATTGAAAATTTTTATAGTTTTTTTTTATAGTAATAATTCTTTTTCAGATAGAACATTGTTCGTAACATTATAATTAAGTCTAAAATGGAATAAAAATATATGAAAACTTAACATACTAACTACAGGAGTGAGCGTCTCCGGCATTGTCAATGCTGCTCCGTGCACATGTAGGCTTATCTATAACCTTAGAGTCCCACACGTTCACACGTGTGCTTACAATGCTATTGGTTCTGACGCGTAGGCGACTTAACAGTATCCACTCTGAAAACTATGAACTCACTCTTGCCTTGATTCTATTAATGTTTCGGTTTAATTAATCAATGTAAAATTTTGTTGTACTGTAATGAGTAATGTTAAACCAACCCAAGCTTTAAATAAAGCTTTCAGAGTATTGTCTACGATAATTATGTGTGGCATTTGTTCTATTAATTCAGCTGTTGCTGCAAGACTTCCATATTTTTAACTTTTGTAACAAAGAAGCTGTATCAACAAACCTGTCTGTTTTAATATAATTTGATTATGATAACAACATAAATAATAATAAAATCTAAGTAACAATTAACAATATAAATAAAATACGCTCATATTCTTGAACTCTCATTTTACTTAAGCACTTGTCAGGAATCGATCTCGAAATAAGGTACAATAGATATGGTCAGTACTTATATATGTCGTCTCTATATGTATATATTTATGAATTAAATCAATTTATAGGTAAATAAAAAAAGGATTATATTAATTGAGAAAAATAGTAAACTGCGGATGAATCTTTAACGATTAAGGCACTCCCTCGGATGAAACTGGGTGGTACAAAGTTTAGGGACCTCCTACAAGCAGGAACTTCGATTTGACCAGGGTAAACTACGAGTAAGAGAGGTGATCTGGGATTCTTCGGGAGATGTATAGAAATACTTGCACTTCATGATAGTTTAAAGGCTGCAATAAGAATGGAATTGGAATGGTATACGGAATCTCTAACATTTATATTTTCGTTCCTTGTCCCGCTGTCATATACAATATTTTTTCTCAAAACGTGTTGAATATAAACACAGTAAATACAAACGTTACATTTGACGCTCCCGCTTCCGTAACTGCTATTGTCACATTCCTTTTGTCTTATATTCTAGTGCAAAGTTACGCAATTCTTCATAGTTGTCAGTGAATACGGGAAGAATTTTACGAATTTTCCTGTGTTCTCGTTCACACTCTATTATATTTTATAGTATGTCATTTATTCAGGCAATTTTATGTTCCCTCTAAATTATATAGTCGCAAACTAAGTTACGTACTTATAAAAATACTAGATTCTATCTATCTTATCTATTCACTTTATATCTTGAATAAGTAAGTACATAGAACGCGGTGAAATTAATTTAAAGTTAGATCTAATTGTGACTACTGTTATTAGCTATCGCGGTATGAGAATAAGACAAAATGATAAGATTTCCAGAGTTGCTTCGTGTAGCTAATTGGGCATGAAGTGGAAGGTATACCAGAACTTTTTAGAAATAATCCCGAGGACTAACTAAATACGGTTTTGTCAATAACCGATAAGCTGATTAGGGATCGAGACTGTTCATTGACGCCTGTATCAACTAGCCGCTGCCAGCCGCCAGCCACGACGGAAGACAGCGAAGAAGGCTGACGAAGAGGTTTTTAGTGATTCGGAAACCTTTATGGTTATGCGGAACTTTTTCCAGACTGAGAAACTTCCGAAAATGTCCCCGATTACAAAAATATCTGATTAAATAATATTGACAGTATATTTCAGAACTAATAGAATTGAACATATGAAATGAGAAATGTGTCATGTCTAATAAAGCGTTTAAAAGATATGTTTGTTTTACGCTGTAACATAAATACATGTAATTTTTATGCATGACATCATGATCATGAGTGTAATGATACTATTGTATAAATACAGAAGTAAATTAGCATATTAGCAGCGTCGCCAATAGACGTTAGCACTACAAAAGGCATCAAATGTGTTATCGGCCGAGAAAGAAGAAGAAAGAAAGAAAGAACGTATTCGCTATCGAGCTTCTAGCCGATACATGACGACTCGTTTGGCGGCTGACTGAAGGAGGGTGGTATAAACCAGGCCGGCTTTTCTAATACCATCAATAATATTAATGATTTAATAATAATATTGATAATATAATCTTTACCCAAAACCGTGCCACCAAGCAGGCCGGCTTCTGTTGCCTCTTACGACAGCCTGTTCTGCCAGCATGGGATTCGGGTCAGTATTCTCAGCCACCCTAATACGGCCAATCAATTTAAATCAATATAAAATGTGAATGTTGTAGCATCATTTATCTTGGAAAGTACGTGTTCGCAGCCGACGCGTAGGCAGTGTCTATCTAAATTCGGCTAAATGTGATAATGTGGCCTGAACGAGAAATTTATAACCACTATTATATAATAACTACAGTGCACATAAATTAAATATGAGTTTTATTTTCTATATATTTAAACAAGTGTAAATATTCCATAATATAATCGCATTCAGTGAACTCTTTCATAATGTCATGAGAGTGATGGTAAGATGATCAAAAACTTATAAGGAGTATTTACTTTATAACAACAACTATATCTATATGTATTCTTAACCCTGAAACTTCTCTGACCTAAAATAATAGTAATGATATTACAAAGGTTCCATGGGTTTCTTAAGATCAAAAAATACGGATAATATTCACTTATTCCATGTTTCATTGGTCAAAGTGATAAGATCTGAATTTACGTTCGATATAAAGTTGTATGTTCAAGTAAATTCTTGTCGACAATATGAATGCTCGCACAAAAATAAAGAAATAGCAAATATATATAATATGTGTTAACAATTTCAAAGATTACGAGACAAATACTAATTAGCGAAACCTAACTTTTTATTTCGCTATTATACATAATTTGTACGGTACAATTTGATGGTAAATAAAATATTAGACCAGAAAAGCAAGTTTAACTCCGCGGAACACGAAATACGCAATAAAACAGAACGGCAGTTCATGCTCCATAAACTTTCATACCGCGAAGATAGAGATAATCATGACACATTTTCTTTATAACGTTTAATGCACAGTTATGTTATTATTAAGTGCAATATAAATCGAGTAAAAACCGGAACAGCGTACGAGTAAAAACCGGAACGAAAGAACGGATGTCCGAATTACTGGAAAATTAAATTTAGAGCAATAAACTGGAAATATGAAAATAATGATCCTCCAATTGCATGAAACGAACTTGACAAAAGAGGAATTGTGTCCGTAAAAGTAAATCACGAGAAAAACTCTTTTAGAGTTAACAATGAATGCAACGATGAATATCTTGCACATTAATTGCTTTACTGTTTGCTGAGCACACTTCACAGTGTTAATGACTGTTTGAGGTAGTTCAAATTGTAGTGTGCATTGATGCTTTTGTAGTTAATTTGTTCATTGTGAGCTTGGTTAGAATTGAACGTTTTGACGTTTGCGTATAATACGGTACACTAATTATCAATATCATTACTACACTTCATTATTATTTTAGGATTGGGTTACGTTCGGATAAGGTATAATAAGTATTTAAATTACATCAAAATTAGTTATAAAAGTAATTTTATTATTTATTAACATTTTGTATATCATCTGCACAACTGCGTGCTATCACTCACTAGATATCAATTTTCACGAAGATCGGTCAAGCCGTTCTTGTGTTATAATAGGACACACAGATAGACAGATATACGGACAAAAAATTTTAAAATAGTCAAATTGATGTCAGTGTGTCATTAAATGAATATTTATCATAAAATTTGACGAAAAAATGTACAAACAGAGAGACATTAAAGATTTATACAGATTTATACAATTTTCATTAACATCGGTCAAGTAGTTTTTGAGTTATTTCGAGACATACACGAAAATGTCAACATATTTATATAGTAGAATTGCTCTGAAAACTAAGGAAAACTCATATTAAATGTTGATGATATGATGAATTATAAAGCATTTTGGGTATAAAAGCAATTCCTGGATTAAAAGCTACCGGATTAAATTAAAGCTGTACGACAGCAGCCCAACAGTTTTGTTTTATAATGTTCATTTACCCATCCTCAACTACTTTGCAATTCACGGACGCCGATAATTTAATGTTCAAGTCGAAATAACTTGTTTTGTAACTGCTATTGATAACAAGTCAGTGGCTACTTCCTAGTACCAGATTGCAGTTTTTTGAACAACAGTATTGTAACTGGTTAGTTGGTCAGCGATGTAGATCCCATTTTTCGCTTTGTTATACGGAAGTGCTAGTTTCTCTACACGTGTTGTTGTCCTTTGCCGTGACAGGTCTACAACATGCAAACATTTCACTTGTCTCTCCATTACCTACCCTATGTACGGCGATATATTTCACCTTGTTCAGTTGGGGTGAAACGTTCTTGCGTGCGTACTGCACCTCGCCGTATACTTGCAGTCAGTGTGCCAATTACTCACAGAGATGTTACAGCACTTTTCGCGTCCGATTTAATAATGTATTCAGGGTGGTGTTTCGGCTACCCCAGTTCTGTAGCCCTTCCGGTATGTTTGGGCAGTCGCGAACGGACTGTTTTTATGCAACTATACGGAAGAGGTGCGCAGAGTGTGGGGTAGCTCCAATATTTATTTTTATTCTTATTATTTTTTTCAATTCAAATGTTTGTCTTTATTATTATTTTGTACAATTTTAAAGTGGGTCAGTGATACCTTAAATAAAGTAATTATTATTATTCAAGAATACATATTAAACTATAACGAAATCAAATATTAGAAATATAAATATATTACTCAGAAAGATATTGCAGACATATTTAGACAGTAGCAAAGTAACCGGTCTTTGAGGGCTCATGTGGTAAGTGCCCCCTTCCTGTACTACCCGGTCGGCTTTAACGGCGTCCCTTTAGCCATTGTCAAGGAAGAATTTCTTTGACATTGTTAGCATGAACGGCCAACTGGAACTTCATAATCACGCAAGGCTCAAAAATTATTTGTTAGGAACATGTTTGCCCTAGCCCTGTACACTGATTCGTCTGTGTAATTGTTTTACTTTGTAGAAATAAATTCCAAAATTTGAGGACAACAAAATCATATATTCCTATCTTGTGTACGTTATATTTGTCAAGAAAAAGTAATCTCAAGAACGTAGCAGAAGAGTTACCGCCATTATTCTTCGCGTGGAGAAGGCGGCGCGTCTGATTGATGTTTGTAAGAAGTGTTATTACGTGACTCTAATCAGAACACCTATTCAACAGATTGGCCATTTTAAAAGTGATCGCCTTTTAAACTGAAACAAAATATTAGTACAAAAATATATTCAAGGTGAATAGCAAATATTACTAAGAATTTATATCACCATTCTAAATGAAAAATGTGACATGGTTTTAACCGCCGTTGTTTTTGGTTGCTGAAGAGGTTATTTTAATCAATATAGTACTTGAGTAATGCTTTTGTTTCAAAGAAAATAAATTAATATTTTAATAACTGATAATGATTGGTTGATGATTGATTATCAAACAATTGTATTCGATATCGAAACTGAAAAAAAAATTGTCTTCTTAAATTTATGCTTTATTAAAATAATTGATTGCGTCTTAAAGTAAATGGAAAACTGGTTTAGAAAATCGGTTTCAATAAATAGGCAATCTAGTTAAGTTTGATGTCTAACACTTAGTCAATGTAACAATTTATAGTCGATGTAAGTTATTAAATCCGGCTCACTGCAAAGTGATTGACGGTTCCGGATTAGCTAATTTACCACCCAATCACTTAGTCGATGAAACGGCAAGTTTTTGTAACACGAAGATAATACAGGTAACGAGGTTTTAAATAAGTTTATGTTGAAAATATAAGAGCTTTTTAATTTCAAACTTAAATCATCGTGGACTGTAAATGATTGGATATTATATTACGAATTCAGGTTGGAGATATTTATTTCTCAAAAGAACATTGCATTGATCACTTAAGTGAGTAAATATACAACATAAACTTAAAATCTGTAGCCTTAAGCCGCTTCATTGGGCGTGTGGTTACTGATGAATAGCTTGAATTGTTTTTTGAATTTGTGTATGGTTTTTACATCTTTAGCTTTGTTAGGTAAATTGTTATAAAACTGTGCTCCTTCAAACATACTAAACTGGTACTAATACTGGTATCGTATTAAAATTCAAATAAATAATTACTATTATATACAATAAATAATTACAACCTGTACTACATGGTTTATTCCCGACGATATTTGTTCTTGGTAATATGGTACTAATCCGCCTAACTAGGTACCATCCCCGTCCTGGAACTATTCGAAAATGTTTTTGTTTCCAGTTGCAATTTTTGAGTGGAGCAACCGTATTGGGTCGGCTTAGAATACTCCCCCCAATCCCATGCTGGCAGAACAGGGTGTCGTAAGAGGCGACAGAAGCCAGCCTGGTTTGGTAGTAAGACTTCGTGTATGGATTATATTATCAGTATTATTATTAAGTCATATTATTACTGGTATTATTTTCTTTCCGTGAAGTTTGCCTGGCTAGCTACCACCCTCCTGCTTGAATCATCCGTCAAACGACTCGTCGTGTTCCGGCTTGGAGCTTGAGAGCCAGTACCTTCTTTCTAACCTTCTTCTCATTTCCTGGCCGACAACGCATCAGTGATACCTTTGGTCTTGCTGATGTCCCGGGGCGACGGTGACCACTTACCATCAGGTGGCTCGTCTGCTCGTTTGTCGGTTATCAACATAAAAAAAGTACCAGTATTTGCAGCTTCTCCACATTCCTTTTGGACGATAAAGCATCTATGATGCCTTTAGGTCCTAAAATATATTATAACAAATTAAATTATTATTAAATTAAAACAAATATAATTAATATGTTAAAAATACTCTGCTTTACCGTGCTCTATAAACAGTAACGAGGCCAAAGTGGTACATTACTTTAATCAGTGAGTAATTTTTTTTGGAATTCATTTTTTGTTTTCTTTTGGTTTAGTTTGCACACTCATTGATATTTGTGACATATGTATGTAAAGGAAAAATAAAACATTACTTCATTTCACTCACTTAACAAGCAGACGGAGCATGTTTTTGTGAAGTAAAGTAATGTATATGTGACTTAATTTATAGTTGCTACCCGATTGTGAAACTAAAAAATATTCAACGTACACTACTTTGTTACACAAAATGAAGTTTTTAAGTAACGTTGTTGCCAATTTAAAATGTAACAGCTCTTACAGAACACGCCTAAAAGGTCTTAAATTAATATTAATGCCGTTTCACAGCCTCATGTTGCTAAATTAAATTACGACTTTAATTGGTTGACGTAAAATCGTTGCATTTATGAGCGGGCGAGTTAATTGGATTAATTAAGGCTTTCAGAGCATATGAGACTATCAGAGTAAAATAATTGTAATTTATTGATTTTTTATGAATGAATTGATTTTGATGTATAGGTTTTTTGTAAAGTTATCCCAGATAATAAATTTAGTAACCGAATTAACTGACATATTCAAGGTCAATGTATAAAATAATATTTATTGTTCATGAATGTGACGTCTTAATATATCTGAAGATATTTAAAATTTATTGATTATATGACAATATGTCTTGATTCTGGTGGTTGTTTTTTTAATGGTTTATTGCAACAGATACCATCTGGAAAACTGAAAGATGGCCAAAAGACTGGACAGAATCGGTGTTTATACCTTTACATTAGAAAGGCTCTTCAAAAGACTGTGGAAATTACAGGACTACAGCGCTGATATCCCATGCAAGCAAGATCCTTCTCCATGTAATTAATAGACGTCGTAGCCACTTTTTGAGCCGACAAATTCCCGAAGAGCAGGCAGGTTTTGTCAAGGGCGAGGGAACGCGAGAACAATTGCTAAACGTCCGCCAAATAATCGACAAGAGCAGGGAATTCAATAGCCCTGTGGTCCTATGCTTCATTGACTACACAAAAGCCTTTGACTGCGTGAAATGAGACAAACTGTGGAATGTGCTACTCGAAATGGGAGCCCCTCAACACCTGGTTGCTTTAATTCAAAGTCTGTATACTGAGAACCGTTCTTTCATCAGGATAGGAAATGAATGCTCTAATATGTTTCAGATTAAGAGAGGAGTGAGACAGGGTTGCATCTTGTCCCCTGCACTCTTTAACATATATGGAGAATACATCAATCGGAAAGTCATTGAAAATTGGGAGAGGGGTTTTCTTATGGGCGGAAAGAGATTATCGAATCTTCGATATGCTGACGACACCGTTCTTCTGGCAACATCCATGGAAGATATGAGTGAGCTATTCCAAAGACTCGAGTTAGAAAGTCGGTCTCGCGGTGAACAGAACAAAAACTAAATTGATGGTGGTGGATCGAGCCGGCAAGTTAACAAATGTCACCTGCAGCATTCCTGGTATTGGTGTCGTCGACTGCTACATATACCTGGGCTCCCAAATCTGCAATGATGGCAGCTGTGTCCCCGAAAAAAAAGGCGAATCGGTATGGCATAAGACGCTATGACCCGGCTAAACAACATCTGGAAGAAAAGAGGAATTGGTATCAAAACCAAGATCAGGTTGATACGAGCCCTAGTATCCCTATCTTCCTGTATAGAGTAGAGTCGTGGACAATACTCGCCTGAGAAAGGCAAAGGATTGATGCATTCGAGATGTGGTGCTGGAGAAGAATGCTGAGAATATCGTGGACTGCGAAACGCACCAGTGTATCGATCCTGACCCAGCTTCGAATAAAAACTCGCTTGTCCAGCATATGCCAGCAACAAATTTTGTCTTACTTTGGCCACATAGTGCGCAGGGGCGACGAGAACTTGGAAAAACTGATTGTGGTTGGGAACACCGAAGGCAAAAGATCGCGTGGTCGTTCATCAACAAGATGGACTGATGAAGTGAAAGACTTGTCGTCCTTCAAATTCTACATGGCAGTACAGAACGCGCTTGATAGAAACCGGTGGAGGCAACTTATCCGATCCAGATGCAACCCTGATGCTGACCACGATCTTCAGACATGAGGGACCGATCCCAGAGAGAAGGAAAGATTGCAACAGATATTCTTATTGGACATTGCAGATGCTATGGATGTGACTAGGAGTCGCTGACCGCATACCATCATTTGGCAGCTTATCAAGGTCCTGTAGTAGCCGTTCATTATTTGCTAAGATGAGGAGTATCAAAGTTCCCTGAGATGAGCTCAAGGGGCTTTGTGCTAAATTAATGCATCATCACCGCTTACCATCAGGTGGGACTGTTGTCTAGCATCAACATCTAAAGGTTATGTGAAAAAAACAGGCACTATTACGAAATGCCGAAGAAGTTTTCATGGGTAAATCGGTAAAATCCCACCTAAATCATATATTTTCTTAGAAAAATATTCACACGATTCAAAAAAAAAATTTTAAGATGCTTGAGCTAGCTATCACCCTCACTCTCATATAAACTGTGAAATATTTGTGCATATTTCGGTCACAATGCTGAAACACACTTAAAAAGCAGATTCGCAAGTTACAGATGTCCATGACCATTTACTATCAGTTAGCACATTCACTTAAAACTACCTATTCACTTAAAATATCACATCCTAAGGCTCAATTACATATATTCCGAGGGTCTAAAGTAAACTAACTAATAAACAAATTAAAAAATGTGTTGAAGAGGTGAGGGAGCACAAGTAATTCCATGAATGCTGAAAAATACTTCCACGATCACCGAGGTACATTGCGTACACTAATGCGTGTACTTAAATCACTTCAGGTGATTTACCTCGGGTAAATTACCTTCACCGATTCAAAGAATACCTGTCTTAGCCTCTATAATTATGTCCGAGGATACTGTTTGTTTGCGCATGCACAGTTTTTGCAAAGAATGCAATTATATAATTATATTATATCAACTGCATGTGCGCTTTAAGCCAGCTTATAATCGGTTGCTATAAAAGCAAATAGTGCAGAAATTAATTAATCATTATGTAGTATTTAAGCACTTAATTATTTATCACATTAATTCGTTATTAATACTCTTCACTTTTATAGTTCATTTAGTAAAAATTCGCACTCTTGTGAGCGATTGGTCTCCTATATAACTAAGGCTTTTTTTTCACAATGAACTATTTTTAATGTACAACTTTTGTCTGTCGAATTAAAGCTCCTATTCGTCAAATAATTACCCTTTCTCGATCAATTTTTATGGACACAACAGACTATTAAACATGATAGTTTTATAAGTGATCATTAAGTCATATATTTTTACCGAAAAATTACCAAGTCGGTTTCCGGTAACACTTTTTTGAAGATATATTTTATATGCCATGTGTGTTGTTAGTATGATATTCCTATCCTTTTCAAGAAAAAGCCAGACATCTATTGAAGGTCGTGTGTAAGGGCCAGACTCAGTGCAACAGAGCAGGAGATAATTTGTCGTCTTTTAGCGTTGGTTAGAACAATAATGTTTCAAGGAAAGATAGGAAATAAAAATTCGATGTAAATACAAGTCATTGGTTTTATTATTTTTTGTAACGATCTGAATATTAACGTACATTATACAGAAGAAATTGTATTTGACTAGGTACACTATATAGAGACATACACAAAGAAACTCCGGATGCAACTTTTGAAGTATATTTTATATTAAAAAAAATCACATTATAAATACTGAGGAGTAACAGTGTAAAATATAAAATGTATGTCATTTAATAAGCCGTATTACATTTTATCAAGCGATTAGTAACCATTTCATTTGATATATGGTCAACGTACTCGTCACACCTGCGCCAGACGCCACTGCAAATCTATGTTATGTTTAAAATAATTTTTAATGTCGAAAAACTAGTTACTTAAATAATTATATCTCTAAGATAGTTAAATACATATATACCTTTGAAGCGTTACATGCTCCTGATTTATTACTCCCAGAATTTTTAAACTGACCCACACTTTATGTCACAGTTTTCATACATTATATTAATTCTAAATTTAAAAAACATACTATAATTTTTTTAACAAAAAATATCAATTTTTACTAAACTGTTGTTCCTAAAGTTGCATACGAAGGAAATGCGCAGGAAATATTACGTAAGGATATTTTCGGTTATTATACAATCGTATTAAGTTAAAGCAACTTTTTATAAGTTATGTAAATTTATTTACATCGCAATCAAAATTCACTTACAGTTGCATTAATATAAATGTTCTACTTAATTTACTCATAGCAATATAATACAGGGCTTAATACACTTTTTATATAAACAATTTCTAATTTTCATACAAAGCTTTCATGGTGTATGGGCTGAATTGATCGCAATCAAGATTTTTCATTGACGTACTTAACGGCTATCAAGTATACCTAGGGTCCACTGGCCATTTCAATCCACAGACATCTGTTATTGATTTCGAATATAATGACAAGTTCATTCAAATAGAACTATTGTTCATCAGACGTCACACACTAGTGTAACACCTACATGCCTTTTATGTATTTAGTATTTTGGCCATTTGGTAGTTATGTTACGATTAAAACATTAGGCCATTTGATAGTTCTGCTTAGAATTGAAACTATTGGATGAATCTGAATTCTCAATAAGTTTATTTTGAGAAGTTAAAAATCGAATACTAGTTATTATTCTGTAATCACCTATGGTACTCGTACGTTATCTATATACACATGTTTTAATTCTAATTATTATCACGTTACATGCCGGAATGTAGTGGATATTAAAACTTTTGAATACATTACTTTACTAAGTAAATTGAGTAACTAGTCGCAAATGAAACGCTTTTGTTTTTTCAAAAATATCTTTCATGAATTTATTATGAGAAACTTATCGTTAGTAGCGCCACAGTGTAAGAACTTACAGTGATCCATGTCCTTTGTACAGGAAAACAAGCTGATGCAGCCTAAACATTGCATCATTCCAGCGGGGTTATTACATGATACACATGATAATTTTACAATTAGCTTAAGCGCAGAGCTCTTTCAGTTTTAAACCACAACTTTTGAGCCCTGGCGACGTGTCGCACCTCGCATACACCAGACGATTTATTTGTAATTATATCTCCGTTGGCTAACCGTATTGAGGTAGGCTATGGAAGCGCTGTCTGCGCTTTCTTGGTAAGGATGCATGCATTCTCAGCTGGTTATCGGTCGTTCAGATGCAATGTGCCATCGCTTCGTTGATAAGAAGCTAATGCAATCTACATTACCTATAAATTCTGATATTATAGAAAATATGAAGAAACATTTGTCGTTCAAATGCTTTGTCCTGCGAAACCCTTGTAATATTTTTTTTTTTATTAAATGTTATATCTGATATGAAAATGTTTTCCTAAATGTTGCATTTTCCTCAATAAACTTCAGAGCAGGAAGTTGTCTATAAAAATATTTTTTTTAACCTTTATTACGAGTACCTTTTAATTTAATGCACATTAAAATATTCATATTTGTCGACTTTATCTTGTCACCATTGTAATTTTTAAATGTCTTTTTTTAAACATCTCCATAATGTTTTAATGTAATAAATTTATATATACGTACATATATAGCACATGTAATAATTACAATAAAATAATATAATAAAAATTATGAAAGCCTTTCAGCGTAACATTACGTTTGAAACACATATACATAGGTACTCATATCCCCGTGCTACATATGTATGTTACATCTGTATATGTATTCATAATGTCCACGAATCTCAAACATTCATCAATTAACACATCCACACATCAAAATCATCGCATCAGAAGTTTTGCTCGCTATTAATATCTATTGATGTGTAAATCGTTAGTTTCAGATTCGTTATCATGATATTTACAACTGATTCGTGCCTTCAACGATCACTGTAATTAAACTTATTAACGTAGTTATTAAGACTATCGTTGTAGTGACACTATTCGCATTGTTAGAACTTGCAACGACAACCTTTCCGTCATTGGCGTACCATTTGTTCGCTCGGTCGGGAACCCGATTGCTCTTTTCGTTGTCGCTGTTAAAATCATCATCATCGTACACTTCTGTACCGTATTCATCGTCTGATGTAGTCCTTTCATCCGGGTATTGGAATATGTGTCTGTCGTTGCCTGGTATTTCTATGTAATGGAAAAATGTATATTAAAATTTATATTTGCTTCTGTCAACTGAAAATAATTAAATACAGTGTAATCTAGGTACCAATATTAATATCAACACTATGTAAAGCGCCTGAGACAAAATATTTGGGTATCCTTAATGAAATGCTAAACCAGCAGTGATATCTCTTATGAGATTATCTCGTATGAGGTTGAGAAAAGTCGTTTATGCCATTAAAAATTACGATGTCTTGGTGACAATGATATACTCATGCAAAGGTATAAGGCTCTCGCAGAGTGCACAGTTACATACTGTAAATGTTATATGACGTATATGTTCATAAGGATCCGCTGTTTAAACACTCATTGTTGAGTTGGAACCTCCACAAAGATTACTTTTTAAAGTCACGTTACATCTAACATTTTGACATTCTACAGATGTTGTGTATGAAATAGCAGGAGCTCTCACAATACGTAAGCTGTATATTTACGAAAGTGTAAGACAATACCATAAATAATACGTACTAAATACCACCCTGCCTGTGAAGAAAAGAAGGCAAAATTTTGGTATTTCGCAAACCAAAACTAAATTAGCTCAACAACATTATGCCTTCTTGGCGTCAAAATTGTACAAAAAAATTAACACTTCACACGAATGTAAATAATTATGAAACTATTTCAATGGTTAATTTATGATAAACCTTAAAGCGGATTGCGTATATTATCCTACAGACATACACATTAAAAACAAGCCCACACACACTCTCTCTGTCACAGACACATACATAGGCGGATTCCCAGGTTATGTAGTCATTGTTACCCTAGGCCCGGGCCTACTGGACCTTAGGGCAAGTACATATGCCACTGTACATACACCTGCACACGTTTAAAATATATACTATTTTGATAAGTATGTAAATATGATAGCTATTGTTTAATTTACATTTAGAATTGGAATTTAATTATTCAACATGAACGAGGAGGGATTTGTCTCCCAGGTCACAGCTCACGTCTTTCTGCGAGTCACTCACTCATCAAGCCTCACATCATATGATCGAATCAACATATTATTTTTCAACTTTAGAAAATCTTTTATTAGGTGCGAAAAAGTAGTAATGTGCCAACAGGCAATGTTATTGCAGGTATTCAACTGAAGTAGAAGCAGAAAAGTTTTAAGCCCATAATATATCCTGTCGAGTCTATTGTACCATATTACCTATCTGTGCAAATATAAATTTTTCGAAGCATGTAAACATTAATGATTAGAAAATTCTATTGCCAAAAAAAATAATCTTCTATATTTTAAAATTGTTAAAAAACTATCGAATCTAACATAACTTTATTTATGTTAATAATTTAAAATATACGTACCGTATAATCTTATCTTGCTTTCGACGTCACCGAGAGAATTTTTAGCGACACATATGTAACTTCCCAAATCCTCCCTCCGTATGTTCTTAATAGTCATCGACATCTCGGCTTCGAACATCGACTTCTGTCTCACGGACATCTCATGATGCTCCGAAGGTATTATCAACTCACCTGTGAAGGAATTTATTACTTAAAACACTTGCTTTCAAATCCAATATTAGAATTTCATCTTTCCTTCTCAAAGTTTTATGAAAAATGTAAAAACTTCGCGCAGACACCTTGAGTTTTATATCCATCTTATAATTTGTTTTTCTTTATTGCTGATGCTTCACCAAGTTAATAACAATTACGTGAATTCCTTATTTTCTTTTCCAAGATCCCGTACTTTATAAATCATGAATTATATAGTTAATATATCTTATATAATTAGCACGGTTTTTTATTTTTTCCATAATCAAGTAATTAAAGACATTGTGGTTCTGGTACAATTTACATCACGTCACTCAAGAGATTAAAAATTCTTAGTCAGAGTTATAATTGAGCAGTTAGTCCTTATGACGAGATTTTTTTAATATATAACCGGAGACTAAATGATAATCTTTATCATAGCAAATCATAGCACACACCATAGCGGGTATTTTATATGAAAGAGAGCCTTTCGCATTTAAGTTCATATCTATATAACTGTAGTAGTGTATCAACGTCGGATGCACAAGGAATCAATATGTTTGTAAGTGCTGTGAGCAGTTTGGTTTGTATTTATTCAATTTTAAAAAATACATAAAGTATAGACATTATACGGAGAACTTCAAATTTTAAACACTCACTTCGAGTTTAAGCAATTTAATTAAGAGTTTATATGATTTGTGAACACTTTATTGGTACATATTAAGGCAAATGCAAAAAATTCTTAAGTTATATAATATATACATTGTTATATACGAGTATAGCCACTGAAATCGATTAATGATTGAATATTTTATATAAATGTTAAAGTTACTCTATTCAGAACAGTGGCACTACCCGTTTTATTTCTAAACATATTGCTTATTGAAAAAATGTACAGTCTTCTGTCCTCTATTTATAAAGATCAAATGGGTCCACGAATAACTGTATGTTAGTTAGTCACGAGTCAATTGTTCAGCGATCGATAATAATTAACGGCTCCGAAGATTGTTTGTGGAGAAGTTTGGCGTGATAAGTTGGGGCCTTAACTCTAATTAAATTATTTTACATAAATTTCATTGCTTTTCTATATATTTTTCTTGTATGTATAATGAAGAATTTTGAAAAATATTGATTATATAGCGTTTTGCAGTATGAAAGTTATACGAAAATTGTTTTTTTTTCTTTTGACATATTTTGAAATGACAAGATTATTTTAAATCTCGTCGACACTTTTGTAAGACAGTTATCGCTCTGAACTTTATCCCTTTTCATTTCTTAAAGGTATTTTAGTTCGTAAATCAAATTATTTAATTATAACCGGTGCGATTACCTGGATCTTTGACCCAATAGTTGATAGATTTGGGCGAGGACTCAACATAGCATTCGAGGGTGACGTCAGTGCCTAGAGGTGCTCCCACTAGTTGGTTGGGAACTTGAATCACAGGGTGAACTGTAAAAACAAAATGATGACATCGGTGAATGTGTAATGGTAAGAGTTCATTTTAAGTTATGATAATCAAATAAACGTATTACATAACTACAATGTAGCGATAATTTTGATACATTTTATCAACGATGAAGTCTAGATGGGTTAGACCAGTAATCGAAACTTTAGTAGCGTTTAATAAAGACTGTTGAAATTTATAATGTCAACATTAAATACGACCCGCACTTTAAGTTCATATTTATTTATAATTTGTATCGCGTCCAAATTAGAATGTATGAATGGTTAATTTCTTCAATATAATTTTATCTCATAATAGAAATAACTTTTAACATAAATTATTTTATATAAACAAAATATTAATTCGAGTGTAACGAGCTGAAAACTTACAATGTACGCTTATATGAATCCTCTTACTGACTGTGGGTGGAACTCCATTACTAGCGATACACAAGTACGTTCCCATTTCGGAACGCGATATCTTCGTAAGCTTTAACACTTCGCCTTGGTAGGTCAGCACTGCAAATGTCGAATATAAATAAATACTGCTTTAATGTTTACTTAACATAACAATAATAAGAACGCTCTGACAATCTCACCCCTCTAGAATTTCCTGGGTTTGGGGTGTTTTGACAAATATATATATAAGTATATTATGTATATGATAAGATTTGAGAACGACCATTGATCTGTTACATAGATGTCAACCCTGGCTGATAATCGAATCAAGGAAACTCTGTTTGACAAATACCAGCTTCGGATTGCTATTTTAAAGTTGTATAATGTTGAGATGAAGTTGAACAGATATGTTAAAAAATTATATCAAAGATAATATTAATTTTTTTCATACTAGTAAACCACTCTCGCTTCGCTTCAGAAAAACTACCTTACGCATAGAAATAGCATCTGCATTGTTTAAGACTGAGCTTTTCTCGTTTTGTGAATTAGAAATACATATATTAATTTATATATATTTTTTTTATTTATAATCAGATTTAAATAAAATAGGTTAAAGTATTAAATGGCGCTTACTGCAATACATTAGTAAAACTCGTAACGAAATCGGATAAGCCGTTTCTGAGATTATCGCAAACAAACGCACAAACATACAGAGAAAAATTGTAACAACTATTGTTTTGGTTTCATTGGGTTAATTAAGGCATTAGTAGTTTTTCTCCTATATTTATATCTCCTTTTTTAAATGTATAGATAGAAAAATAATGATTTGCAAAGGACAAAATTCTTTGTGGACATGATGACATAAAAACGTAGTATATATCTTTTTAATTAATACAGGAGTCTAACGAATTAATTGAAGCCCAAGTTATTATAAAAATGTATTACTAAAAATACTAATTAAAATATTATTAATAATCGAAATTTACATACCCTAAAAAGTATAAATATGTGAAGTACATAAATACGGAAATTCTTTCGTTTTTCGGAATTTCTTCTAAACAGATGTTAGACTTTAAGGCATCGAAGAGACGGAAAAGAAAACAGAAGAAATTAAAAATGCAGGCGACTAAGTTGATAAGATGAAGATAATCTCTCAACGTCTTTGGAAGCAAAGAAAGTTTGGTCACGATTTTTTCCGTGACCTACGCAAGCGCGCATTACAATGGGACCTGGAATTCTATTCAACGTAGAACTCTACTAATTACGACAAACTTTAAACAATACTGGACGCGAAACTCATCCAGAGAATAGTCGCCGCAGCTCATTGTGGCGCCACAAATGCGGTCAACAGACGTTCGTATTAATATACATATTCAGAAAAACAATGCTTTGCCCACGCTATTCAAATAAACTAAAGCAAATGAGATATTTTTTCTGTTGGGTTCGGTGTAATTTGGGTGTTTGTAATGCGTTTTGGGTGTTACTACAATTAAGATTTTACCAGTTTCCATAATCATAAACAACATAATGTGTAAAATGAAGTGCTGTATTTCCCCTTGTTTCTTTTGTATTTTGTTTTTGGTTTTTGTAAGGTTCGTTTGAATAATTAGGATGATATGAGAATTAATGGCATACGCATTAAATTTATTCTACAGAGTATATTTGTTGCATTAGCAAACTTTGCTTTGTGCGACAGCTTGAGGATAATTTTTATGTATTTTGAACTACAACCAATTCTCTTGAATTTAACAGTAAAATGAAGAAATTTAAACACAACAGTGCATCCACAATTTTATCCTTTAAGTGTAGATTTTCTGCAAATCCATATATTAAAATGTATCTCATATCCAAATGAAAAGTTAGAGCACAAGCTTGATAAATTTTCAATCCCTAGCTCTGATCAGCCAAGATGAACATCGAGAAAGATTGAAGAACGTATTTGATTGTTACCATAAAAGCATTCTGTTATAAATTAAAATATATGTGTAACACATTAATGAAGCTTTTTCATTATCGACCAATGAACATTTATAGATCAATTATCCAACCTGATACGTTCATCGATTCTGTAATACCTCTGTAGTAACATATGTTTTCAATCACAAATATAATTCCAAATCGCGTGCCACAACGTTGATTTCATCGGCCTCGATGTAGAATGTTCGTGGGAAATCGGATAGCCTTCTACACCAACACATTGGTAATTTGTAAAACAATACGCCACAAGATTTCTACTGAATTACACAGGAAATTGCTTTTAGATTATGCCTGTGATGTGCATGATATTGAAAGTGCGAAAAAGATTAAATACAAAACTTCTCGCTGTATGATCCGTAATTGATATTTTATCAGTTTTTTAAATATAGATAGGATATGGTAACTACTCCCAATATCGTTTTTGTCGAAATCCGTATATATATATTCAAATACAGATATGAATCTATTTATCCCGTACATAAATATCATTGTCACTGATGGTGAAACCTGACTTTTCGTATTGTTAAGTATCTGTAGCGTTCTGTTAAGGTACGTGGGATTGAAAAATATAATTGCTTTTCTTAAATTCATTTACAATAAATTTTATTGATCGACACGAAAATGGACTATCTGAAAAAGTGTATTTATCGTACTGATTATATAAGAAATGCTCAAAAGCCATATTTGAATCGAGCATCAGAGGTGGAAAAATTACATAAGTGCTACAGTCACGTCAGTGTCATGAAAAAACTGAAGCCGAACATAAATGATGTTTTTTACGTACGATTTTTTATTGTTCATTAATGAAGACAAAACACGTGGTTATTATAAAAATATATATACAAATAAACCACCCAATAAAGGATGAAACGACTTTCTCCTCGTAAATAAATAAATCTACAGCACGCGCTGTACGTATAGTGCTGATTAGTAAAGGGGTCAGTGGACCTAAGGTTTTTATGCCGCCTGAAAGTTTCCGACACGGCATAACGATTGCTATCTAATAATTACACTTGGGACAGATCTCTTAACGTTTCCGATGGTGCTCGGAACCAGCCTAGAAATATATATTATTATTATTATTATTATTCATGACCAACATTCATGACATATATATTATTATTCATGACCAAGGTCATATATTGAACTGCTTACCACCCCTGACTTTGGTTTAATCAAGTAATTTCTTACAATTAATAGAGGCCACCGGGCCATGAGTATTAACTTTAATCTGTTTTGTAATTAACTGCGAATTGAATCAAAATTTTTTAAATTACCTTTATTTTTGGCACCATTGTGGTCTCGAACTACTATTTCTTGACCGTCTTCCCGTTTCCACATCACACGCGGTGGAGGAATTCCCCTTGCTTTGCAAGAGAGTCTAGCCGTTCCGCCTTCTGGGACCATTGTATCCCCGGACGTCTCTTCAGGGACAAAATCTGGCGGAATTACTACTTCGAGAAACCCCATCTGAAAAGAAATACTTTTTACTCCAGTTTATTATTATGAGAAAAATGAATTCAAAGATGTTCAGTATAATGACCCAACTAACTAGATTTATCTAATTGATTGATTGATAAAATTTTAGAGGCCTGCAGTCCAAGGAATTGAAACACAGTATTATTTGTAGAAACGTAATGCTGCCAAATTATATGAAATATTAATCATAGGTCATTAGCAACGTCAAACAATGTCCCAAGATATTTATTTTGCCGGAATGCTATGAAAATAATTGGTTACATATTTATATTGCATAACATAAATATATGGATACTTAAACAACAACAATAGGAACTTTCTTAATGTTATTGTTTTAATATTTGCAGTGTGCGGAGTTTTATCCATCTGCAAGATGAATCCAAGTCACTAATCGTGGTGATCCACTTGAACAATGAAAGAAGCAATAGCATCAGGTTAGGTTTTAGGCCAGCTTTTGGATGTCACCGGTGACTGTTTAAATCAGTTCACGCAGCTAAACGTTGAAAATTATTTCCAACCTTTTCCAGAAAAACTTGGGTAAAATATTTTTAAAGTTATTTCATTAGCAGATCTGGAGAGATAGTTAACAAGTATGTTCACCATCTTGGCCAGCAAGGTTTCATTGATGCCCCTTGTTTCATTACGTGTACCTACTGGTGGTCATGCCCAATTGCAATTAAATCAATCAAATCGAAGTGAAAGATAAAATTTTAATACTATTGATTAATTTGTAGTGTATTAAGCATAACTTTACATGGTGCGTCCATGAAACTTTACAAGTTTTCGTTTTGCTTGATGTTAGACTTCGCATAATTTTTGACAATTTGTCTGATTCTACGGTCATGAAAAGCTTCGCTGTTTTGGTACTTTATTTAACTTTAGTACTGCATTTTGCCGGTGAAATGGTCATAAAGGTTGATTGGTAATTAAAGTCTTAGTCGCATAAGGATACAAGAGAATGATGATATACATAAGATAAAATACAATTGACAGATCCATACTTAAATTGAAATGGCATTTATCAAATGATATAAAAGCAATAATTGGTATTACCTTTACGATTTTTTTTATTATCAATTAATTTAACTTTAAAGACATCATTTGTGATACAATTTTAAATTTCCAAATCTATCAATTTTAAGAAAACAAGTGGTCTCTGGGGCCTTTCTACAGCTAGAGCTAGTTTGTCTCATTTATATTTTAGTAAAATCTTGAAAAAAATATATTTACAAGCTACATTTTCCCCTAAACAAATTATTTCATATTAATCAGTTCGGGTTTTCGAGATGGAAAAATAACTACTCATACTGGCATAGCACTTCTTAAACACATTTTTGATGCTTGAGAGTACAAGTAGGATGCTATTGGTATATTCTGTGACTTCTTAAATGATGGCGATGTAAATTGTCAATGGAATAGAGTCCCCAGGACCACATATTACCATAGAAGTACCCGAAGGATCAATATTGAGACCGCTACTAGTTTTAATATATATCAATGATCTTCCTTATATAACCAGGGGTTTGTGTAAATCTGCTTTGTTTGCTGATGACACCTAAGTCTTTAAAGTAGGTAGAAAAAACAATAATTTGATCATGTAAATAATACGGTTTCGCTGTGTTACACTAGTTTACATCTAGGTATGCATGTTATTATGTTATGTTATGTCATGTCATGTCATGTCATGTCATGTCATGTCATGTCATGTCATACGCTAAAAACTGAAATGAATACAATTCAAGTAAACAATTTAATAATAATAGGTACACACCCTTATTGTTTTAAATAAGGAAGCGGTTAAACTTCACTTTTTTTTGGCGTAACTATAGACTCGTGATTACAATGGATTCCTCATATTCAAACCTTGTCAGGAAAACATAGCTCCGCTGTTTACACTTTTAAGAAAGTGAAGCTCTTAATTGAGGTAGAAACTGTAAGATTAGTTTATTTTAGCTATTTCACAGTAAGACAAGAGATTACGTGTTATGGTATATTGATGTGGGACTCAGGTGCTGATATTAAGCAATTTTTTTCTATTACAAGAAATAACAATACGCGTCATTTACAAACTTCAGGCTAGAGACATAGGGATCTCTTTAAAGAAATTAATATATTAACTGTTGTATCACCATATATTTAAGATAATATTATGGACATAAAAAACTCTGATAGTGATCGTTCATAATGTTAATACTAATAATAATGGGAGTACCCGAAGTGATTGTACCAAATTTCAGACTTAGGAAAACTGGTAGGTCTTTTCTGGGTAAATATTTACAATAAAATTTAGTTACAATTCACTTGAATTACAGTATGACGAAAATGCCATACTGTAATTTAAGCGAATTCCTACAAAGAAAGGTTATTACAAACTAGATAATTACTGATTACAAGCCTGCTTTGACATGAGTTTAATATATAGCCATAAGTGTTTTCTGTATCTCTGAATAAGAAAAAAAAAGTCCTTGGGAGTTCCTTGCCGCTTCATCTTTCGGGACCGCTCACGGTAGTAAATTGTTACGCGATAGCGTAGGTTCATTCGAAAAGTGCTTGTAATATCAACTACGAATAAATATTATTTCAATTTCAATTACAATTTCGATCCAGCAATGCCATTGCAAAATTAATTTAAACCTTTTCGGTTAAAGGTACGTTACGTTGAAGCGAACAACGAATGCTAAATAGGCCGAGAGATAAATTCCTATAATAGGCTCGGTAAAAGACAACATTTTCATCGGTTTATTGAAATGAATGTAACTTTAGTTTCAGGCACCTCGTAAATACTATTATATAATGAATGAATATAAGAGATCATAATATTCTGTTGTGTAGGATTGTGTATTTACGTATATTTGTATTTTGAAAAAAATATTTTGAGACGTGTCAATTGTTGGCGCCCGTATTATTGTCTTAGATATAATTATGATTATGCTGTTATCCGGCACCGTTGAAATATCTGTACTTATGTGCGGGAAAAGTGGAAAAGTTAGTACCTAATTAGTTTTAGCTTCTCACACGTAATACAGGCTACAAACTACATTCATGTACTTCCTAATAAAACAAATGTGTTCTCCTAATAGTATTCAACAGTTAAACAGCCGATATATCAGCGTTTAATATTGATAGCATTGGTCAAGTAAAATTTCTATCCATTATAGTGTTATGCCAATAATCATAAATCAAACAGTATGGGCTATACATTACTGGAAGAATTATTCAGATAGAGAGCATAAGAGTTTCAACGACCATTTACAGTACCCGGAATAAAATTTCCTTTTGTGAATATTTTGGAAAAGTTAAATTCAAGTTGTGTATTGAACCAACAATACAATATATTGTTGTAACGCCATTGTTACAGTTTCATGTAATAGTGTGAATACTGGATTTTGTAAAAACGTGTTAACTTTAGCTTTTCAAATTTCAGACAAAAGTGAATGTTGTATGTGAACAAAAAAAAACTTAGAGAATAATATTTTTTATGAGTGAAAAAGCTTTATAAATTAATAAAATCAATATCTAAAAGCAATCCATAAAAACAAGTAAATATGGTTTCTTAGTTTTACATTTTGCCTCATAAATTGTTGTAACTATCTAAGAATTTGTTTATTTCATTGTCGAAAAATAGATTTTTTCTCCATTTATCATAAATTTCTAGAATTTCGACAGTAAAAAGTTTTGTTCTAAGTTTGAAATATTTCTTTTTTTAAAAACTAAGAAATGGGTCATTTTATTGTGGTTTCAGCCCTGCGTGGCTCATTTAGCGAGGATTTATTCTTTGGTTGAGAAACACTGGTCCAGAGCTTTATATTACTTTTCTTATTGTTATAAGAAGATTGCGCGGATTAACAATGCACCTATTTGTTTTTTAACTCTTTGTGGGTCAAGGTATGTTTATAGTATTGTTACGAATAGTACAAATTTTTACTGCTCCGAATCATAAAAAAAGAACAAAGGTATTTCATTTAATTGAATGAGCGGAATGTAACAATAATTCTATAGATAAATGGCTCTTCAGTTCATTAGAATAGCTACTTTTCTGTATTTTAATATTTACTTATTCTTCTCAGCGTGTCGATTGCAGACACTAAAGCGTCGCAGCCCAAAAAGTAGCAACATTGCTACTTTTTTTGCAACATTGCATTTGCATTGCTTGTAGCTGCTATAAGGTCTTCCTGCGTGCAGGTGTTAGGAGACGCAGAGCATGATATCAAGTGAGCCATTGTCTGCATCGCATCGTATGAACAGCTCCTATCAGTATTAGTAAAATCCCATCAGTAAATACCCCCACCTGGCCATGTTTTCCTTGCTTCGGCCGGTTTGAGACCGAAGCCTGTTTAAGGTTAAGCCTGGTTATGGTTTTTTTTTGGTGTCGGATTTGGTAATTTGTATCCAGGAGGCAGGATCTCTGAAAGCGGAACAAAGAGAGATGGCAACAACATTCTCTGTCTCCAGAGTTTGTATCTCTCTTTTGGTGGCATGGACAACGAATCAGCGCATTTCACAAAGTTTTTCCGGCTTTTCAGCCTTTGTTGCATTGAAGAATAATCATGCATTGGGTGACGAGAATCGTTATCTATCCTAGCTCTTTCAAGGGAGCAAGCCACTTCCCTGCGGACACCGGGGGCGCTATACCTACTAGCTTATTAAAATTATTATTCTTATCATATTCTTTCTTCTAGCACCTTATAAATTAAATAAAGTGCGAAAAATTTAATTGTGTTTCGTTTCTAATACAGAAGGCTGGTGATTCGTCGGTGATATCTCTGTAGTTGCGGTGGTGCTAAGGCAAGGATGGCCATGTATCATCAAGTAGCAATTAATTACCTGCAACTGATTGTTATTTACCCAAGCAAATGAATACTCGTAGTCGATTATTTATATATTAAAGTCTGGAATGACGAAGTGTTGATTGGTAGACTACAATTAGTCCCTTACAATAAGTTAAGATAACGATAAGTTCCTTTCTGGGTAATATGAGTACAATCGACAAAACAAATGCTCAAACCAAAAAGGTAATCCCAACCTTAATCGTGTTGTGAAGTATCTAGCAATACGGAATTGAGTAGTAACAGCGCACTTAATTGTGATTGAACAATGGAATCAACTGAAAATTATATACGATGATAATTAATGTATCTAAGTTGTACAGTATCATCCAGCGCAATAGTGAACAGCAGGTGCGCCAGTGGCTTTCGCATACGGAACATGAAAAAAGGAGGGTAGGACACAAATTCAATCATTAAATATGACTTGGATATTACTGTAAATTACCGATAAAAAAAGCAATGAACGCAATATAATAGTTCGCCTATAAAATTAACTTTAATAAACAGATGGCCTTATAAAATAAAGAAAAAAAATATCAAATAATTTCGGACGAAAAACTTTCTGACAGCGATAATTTTCATTGAATTTCATTTCAATAAAACGTATTATTAAATTTCTTATATTAAAAAAAACGTTACATTTTATTATTAAGAAGCATTTTGTGTTGAGCATGTTATGAAGTATTTTTGTTGTTACAGTAAGAATGTAAATAGTAATGAAATGAATATAAAATTAATGAATTATTAAAAATTTACTTATCAATGAAACATAATTAAAAAAAATTCTAATGAAAACATATCCAATGTCCCAAGAATTACATAGGTTTAATATAAATAATTCAGTTGTAAATGCTAAAAATACGAATTGTGTAGAATTTACACTACCTAATGTGTATATAGTAGGCAGAGTCCTTTAATTCAATAATGTGACATTAACCGTGAAACAATTCAGTTTCTTAATAATACCTTAGATAGTAAAATTCAATGGAGCACCCATAATTATATCTGTCCTTCCAGTAAACAGAATTGGTCTTATGCTATTATTTCATAGTGTTACATATATGTCTTATGGTATATCAATGTGGGGTAAATTAACAGACATTGATTTTATATTTATACACAACAACAATTACAGCAAAAGAGTAATTTTTATAGATTGAAGTGGCTTGGATCTTAACGAAAAAAATGTAAATAATTAAAACTCAGCGACGAGTACAATACACTAGTGTATTTATAGTAATTTAGTATGTATACAAAAAAATTGTACAAGCTTAAAAGGGATCCGAGAAATAGGCATAATCTTGTTACGTTTTCATGTCGAATTCAAAATGTTTAGCGTTCTTTTATGGGGCTGGTTGTTCGTTTTTACAATTAGGATTCAAAGATAATACGTAATATAGCAACTGAAACTATTAAGTGACGTATTGAAACAGAGCTTGTACATAAATTTATTATTAAATCCGATGAAAATTACGGAATCCTTATAATATGATCACTCGCATGTCTGAATATCTGTCTGTCTATGTTTGTTTGTCTATGTTTTAGACTGATTTTTTCGTATCTAATGGATGGCAAAAGTTGCAAATCGGTACATACGAGTAGATTTAACCCTATGACGGAATTAAAGTAAATAAATAGGTTCTGATTTTGAAGATTAGGAAATCAAATACTTGAAAAAAAGTACATAATGTGATTTTAAAATTTGGGATTGAAGTGGATATATATATATATATATATATATATATATATGTGTGTGTGTATGTGTGTGTGTGTGTGTGTCAGAGATGGTCATTAGTATAGACGTGAAACGAAACACAGTATGATATCCGAGTGATGGCAGCACCGCCGTGATGACGTCGATACTCGGCTAACATCGTGCTACAACAGAGCCTAGCTAGTGGAGTGACGGCGGATGGAGCCACAGTTTACATTCTGCGGTCGAAGTGATCGGTTCCTCCGCACTGGGAACTGTTACTTGTTTCGTTTGCCCGGTGTGACACGTTTTCTAACAATTAATTAAAAATGTTAAACGATTATACGCCCACGCTATGTTCGACAATGCTGCTAAAACTACTGATATGGCAAATATCTACATTATCTCCCAAATAAGTAGATCAAATAAATATTTCTACAGTTTAAAGGAAGACCAATATTTAAGCTTCTACGGGTGCTCTAAAATATCTGTGTATTCATTTACTGTACAGAACTCTAACCTACGTTTACTAACCCTGGGCAATAAGTTTCATATTATAGCCATAAGTAGTAAGTGCTGTTTGTAACTGTGAGTAGAAAAAAAACTGCTTGGGAGTTTCATGCCGCTTTTGCTTCCGTTAACCAATTACGTTAGAAATTTATTGAAACAATGGTGTACCTAATTTGATTTTCAAAAAAAGATTTGGAATAAAATCATTTCTTTTCATTTCATTTTACGTAAGTCCAATTTGGACTCGATCAATTTTTGCTTTTTTAATTTACCTTTATTTTTAATCTCCTATCATCCATATACTTTCTGTTTCAAATAACATTTTGTAACAGACACTAAACGGCACTATCACGATCATTAAGATTGAAAGCATTCAAGCTGTTAGGAACATCACAAGATGTAATTAACTAATGATTGATGGATCCTAATAAGCGAGTACTCATATGTGACCTGTTCACCTAATGAGTTAATTTTTTTTGTGATTGGTAACAATTTCGTTAAGCAAAAAATTCAGTATACGTCCAAAAGAATTAATGTTAATCTTAATAATAAACGATGTTTATATCCACGTTATTATTAACGAAATAAAAATGTTTATCTGTTATTGCGTAACATCTTGAATCATCTTTTACATCGTATGCTTACAATTCGCTTTTGATTTTTATTTAATTACTTACATAACATTATTTAATTACATACATACATAAACTTATTTCACAAAGAGAAACTATATTTTATTATACTTCAAATCCCTGCTTTTCATTTTAGTTAACAATAAATAGCAGTGTGTTTTCCAAAAGTTTAAATTCATATATTTTACGTTGTACACATTATGTAATGAGGAAATGGTAATTTAATAAATGACATGTAAATGGATTTCCTGCCAAGGGCGCCAACCTCAAGGGAACATAGTATATACATAATGAAATAAAATTGCATCTCTATATTGCCATATGCAATATAGTTTTGTGACTATAATGTAGTTATCTCAATACTATGTACTGGTCTTCGCCTAACATTGTACGATTAATGTTAGACCAACCGTAATTTCAAGCAGTCATTGAAATTTTCATTATAAAATTCAAACTTGATTTAAAATTATTATTACTTATCGTAAATTACTCAAGAACGTTGTTAATATCGTTTTGAGTGCAATTGTCCATGATACACTCAGAGGTGTAATGAAAGTACCGTTAATACTTTTTTTGCGAATAACGTTTGTGCGAATTAATTTTTTGTGAATTTTCGAAATAGAGTTCTTGGAGTGTATAAAATTCTGATCTCGCCTGCACTACAGCATAAGCTTTAATTATATGAATATTAATTTGAAAGCAATAGTAGAAGCTGTCGCAAAACACAAAACAAAGTGAAGAGGAATAAGTCACATTGAGAATTCAGTTCATACTATTCTTTCATGGATTTTGATTAAAACAATGGGCCTTTGTGATTGCACAGGAATAAATTAATAAACGCACTGAAAAATAATTTGGCTCTGTTTTTGTTTTGGGTTTCGTCTTATTGTTCCGTTGGACCGACCAAAATTGTAACCAACAATCGGAGCTTGCTATTTTATAGGGCAAGCAGTGTGTTCTGTTGCCTTAATGATTTGTGAATCTTAGCAGAATCGACTAACCCATTTCAACGACTAACCAGTATCTTAATTACTTAATCGTTTGAGTTTTTGTAGGATAACTTTATACTAACCGAAATTACTTGTAAAATATTCCGGATATTGAACTAGCAACCCGTCTTCGCTTCACTTCGGGAAAAATACTTTGTTTTGTGATTATGCCCCCAAAAAGAGTGATCAAAGGTGTAATTATATATAAAATTTGGATATTGGCCAAAAATTCAGCAATATGATACTTTTTCTAAACTCAAATTGAGTATCTGACCTGTCATGATGCCCTAATCCACAGGCAATGGGTTAAAAATTATTCTTCATGCCAAACCCTGCATACACTATGATTTCAGGAAGATATATTTTGTAATGGTGACAATGATCATGGTTATATTATAAACCTCATGTCGATGATGATTGACATTTTTTCAGAAAATTGAATTTCTTTTAGATATTTAAATATCAAATTAGTTGAGATTGCGTATAATCGCCTGATCGGCACCAATCCCAGTCCTAGAAATTCAATAAATGTATTTTAAATAGTGCTCTACAAAATACTTTATATTCCAATTAAGATCTCATTAAAACCTTTTCACAGTGCTTCCTTAAAAAATAAATGGTTTTCAAACAAAACTTCACTTATTATTTTGTTTCCTTAGGGGTGGATGAAATGTGATGTTGATGACATGTTTCATTATTTCTAACCAGAAAGCCAAGTATCGACAGATTTTTAAACAAATTTTCAATGTTTATTTTACCCACATGGGGGTTGATTTTTGAAAGAGTTTAAAACACGCATTTCTTTAATTGTAACCAAAAAGCCTTATACCAGTTTTAACGTATTTGCTTGATAACCGGCGGATTTTCAATCAATATATATATATATATTTAGTATAAATATATATATAGATATTTCAAGACAATGGGAAGTATAATTTTGAAAATCTCGTGATTTCATCAGACAGTCAAGTAGTATTTCGCTTATCAATGCTACTTAACATATTATAAAGACAGAGTTCGAAATTTGTGACTTTGTGTATATGCGGAAAGTAAACTCCTTAACGACGTCACATATTTGAAAAATTCTTTTACCATTTGAAAGAAACTTTATTTCAGATGGACAATGACTATACATTAGAAACCAGATCAAGTACGCTTCTATCACTTTCTTATACCTTTTTTTGTATTTCAATAAACGATTCGATAAATAGTAATAAATACATCTGCTGAAAACAGAACCGAACTGTTCAGAATAATGCTCGTTAAAATTAATTCGTTTCAAAACATTGAAATTCATCCAATCTATCCAATTTAAGAATTTAATTTTTAACGTTAATAAGATTCAAATGCAGGTAACTATAAGATAAGAAAATACAGAATCAATAATTGAATTTGCAGCTAAATCTTTGGTCTCTTATCGATAAAAAGTAATACTAATATAGTGATAACTGACAAATGGAACTGCAGAAATTTGGGACGACCATGTCGAGTAAAAGACACCAAGGGCTGATAAATAGATAGATATTCTATGATTATAACGAAGTCCAAACAACAGGCAATGATCATTTACTGATATGAGCGAGATCGTTATTGTATGATTAAGACATACTGGGTATTGATCGCAGTGCCATAACGATACAGCTGCAAATCATCTGTGTGAAGATGGAAGTTGAAATTAATTTACCCTTTTCGGCAATTGGCAAAGTTAAACATGTACTTCTTCGGTACGTTATTTGCCGCCTTTCACTGTTATGGTTTTGGTCGGATTAGTATTTCAGTTTACATAATGAGAAAATAATTTGATAGGCTTTTGTTCTTCGAGCGCTCCTTTGTCCCGCAACTTCACCGCTTGAACTTTCACTCGCAGCGAACTGTGTAATAATACAATGAAATTTTTATATAAAGTCATTTATCAGTCATTGTTCCTTCAAAACCCTTTCGACTTGTTATGAATTTGAGGTAGAAGAAACATCGATTTAAAAATGAGAAATATTTGCTACAAAATATTTTTTTCACCTTATTTTATAATTATGAACCTATCATCACGGATATTACACATTTTAAGTGTAAAGGGTTCTTACAATCTTGAATTTTATATCGTTAGGTATTTGAATCCAAATACATAAGTCGTAGTCACGGCAAGACTGCGCTGGTAGGGAGAACTCGCCGATACGTACAAGTATACATTATGGAAAGCTACACCTTTTCAAAATCAACTGAAATAGTCCAGACATGCTTCGGATGTCATATCTGGTTAGACGGTGAAAAAGTGGAATACTTGCTTTCGCAAGCCTGCAAAGCCTTTTGCAAAGCCTGTCTGACTAGCTCCCACCCTCTTACTAAGTCAGTTGCCAAACGACGCGCCATGTTCCGGCTGGGGGCTTGAGAGCCAGTACTTTCTTTCTTTCTTTATTTTTAGCTTAGTATCAAAAATAATAATATACAAAATGTTTTCATATACTTCATCTCTTCTGTAAATGGTTTATAATTCGGTTTTCTACAAAGACAATATTGGGTCGTATGAATTTTAATTTCCGTTTTTTAAAACGTCGATGCAGAAACGTCTGTATCAATATAGGGTTCAGTTTAAATAAACAAAAACAGGTACATCAAGAAGTGAAACCGACAACCAAGTTCACTGACCCATCAATTAGGGCTGCTGTTAGTAGTGTACTGGCAGTAGATATTACCTTTTTATTGTTACGTCAGACGCCAATAACATCTATAAAGATTATATGGTTCAGTTGAAGTATCAGTATCAGTTTTCCAGTTACTTCTTGGATGGTACACACACATATATAGAGATATTGTCTATGATGTCCTTGCTGTTAAGTATATTCTTCAGTGGCGGTAACCACTTACTACGGATGGTCCAGTTGCTCCTTTGTCAGCTTGCGACATAAAAACTAGTAATTTTATAACTTTTAATATTTTAAACTACTAGTAAATGGTATCTATCGTTAATACAGACAAAATTTTCTCTATATGTACCTAACACAAATCCACTTGAAATTTATTTCTAAACATAAAGTGAAGTCTGACTAAATCTACGTTTATTGAGTAAAATATTAAAGCACTGCTTACTGACCTGACTTTTCATGGGATCCGTGTTGATCTGACACATGTACTGTCCTCGATCCTCCTCTTGAACGTTCTTGATATGAAGATACCACGTGGAGTGGTCACTGTGTGACACAGACACTCTATGATTGTGTGTGATCACATGTTCGTGGATCGCTTGTATAGCTTTCGTATCCGCTTTCACCCAGCCCACCTGTCATTTTCAACAAAGAGACCGTCATTGTATGAGTAATATCCTTCTACAAAACAACTATATGTAGTATGATGTATAAGCATAAAGGACTAGCTGTTACATGAATGGGATTGTATAGAATAATAGATAGTGGAACAACAATGTGATGGAAAATTGATGCGTGTTATGGAGCGAAAACTTACAACGCACTATGAAACATCGAGAATACGTGTAAAAAAGAATTGTGTATAGTTTTTTTTATCACAAAAATGACGTTGGTGTAAAAGTGCCCGTAAAATCTGAAATATTTTTATTTATTATTCGATTTTAACTGACATGGTATTTTAGTACATTCATTTAACATTCACATCAAAATATATTCCGAAACCAATTCGTTTAATAGACTTTACATGATTGCGACACAACGAAAGCTATAAGTAAATAGAGCTAGTTGTCAAATCCATTGAAAAAATGGACGCTTATTTGAATGAATTAAAATTGACACCAATTTGGAACACGAGTTCAATTAAACAAATCGTTTATAGGCGCGGG